>JAJOZX010002573.1:480000-644201 GCA_023014485.1 Bathynomus jamesi
ATATATATATATATATATATTTATTTATTTGTGTGTGGGTCTGAGCACCCCGGTTAGGTTACCTTTGGAGTTCGCACATATATATATATATATATATATATATATACATATATATAAGTTTTTTAAATAGGGGAGCTGAAGTGGGGGCCGAAGGGGGTGAAGGGGGCTCAAAAACAATATCATCATGGTACATGCAATGTTGCAATGTTGCATTGCAATTGCACTCGTCCTTTTAGCGGCAATACTACTTACTGCACACCCCCCTCCTTCTTTCTATCCTATCATTGTTAAACATCTCATAATCAGGAATATGACTCCTCCGAGAAAATCTCTACTCTTTGTATTTAACCAAGATCCAGCAATTGCTTCAACCTCAAATATTTGGTCAAGGACAGTATTTAATAGTTCATTAAAATGAAATCTTAAACTTCAAGCATTAATATAAAATACATTTATAAAATCTTGAGTACCGCACTAGAATCTCGAGGTTCTTCGTGGAGGCAGTCGTTCACTGTAAGAAAAATTTATGTTTGGCTGGTTGCTTTCGTCGGACTTACGCCGTTTTTTGACTGAAAAGCCATCGCAAAACTATGTAATAGTCTAACAAAACAAGTTTTCTCACGCCATTCAGGTGAAGACCATCACGCAAAAATAAGTCCTTTTTATTAGAAAAATGACTCCACAAATCGACGAATTCAACATTTTTCTGATGGCAAAGGAACTTAAGAATATTATTTATGTAGGTAACTCTGCTGAAAAAATTGTCAGATCTTGCTATTGTAGGGAGAGTGCCTGAGAAAAAATAATTTATTAGTCCTATCCTATTAGCTCCTCTTACCTGGAAATCTTAACATCGTTAGTCCCAACATGTACCATAAATATCGTACTCTCATCAGCATCTTTATCAAACTCGTCTATGGAGCAGAAAAGTCTGGAAAGAATTATGGATTAGTGACCAGAAAACAGGAAACAAGAGTGCGGAAAACCCAAAAGAAATTTCTACACACACACACAATTTTTTTTCTAGTAGTAGGTAATTGAGAGATCTAGAGTCTCTAGGGGATTAGCAATGACAAACTACAATCACGTGGTGGATGAATTAAAAAACTCCTAAGTTTCTTATGAAATAATTATTAAATATGCAAATAAAACAGAAATAATAATAAGTGTGTTTTGGTTTGGCGAACTGCTACAGATTTGTGCGAAAATTAGCAAATCAATTATTTACAGATTTTATCCCAAGGAAATGTAAGTTAGGTTAGGTTAGGTTAGTTAAGTAACGTTGGGAATTAGACATTTTCTTACGATAAAATTTGTAAATAATTAGTTTGCTAATTTTGGTAAAAATCTGTAGCAGTCCGCCAAACCGAAAACATCCAAAAACACTGGTCGACAAAATCGAACTTTCTCTCATAAAAGGTGTATATGTTACAGTCAAAGTGTGTAACTAGCCATTTCCCGTAATGGTTGAAACTTTTAGTCATTTCGCGAAATGGCTGTTTCACTTGGTCATTTCGCGAAATGACTAAACTCTTCAGCTATTACGCGAAATGGCTGAAATTCCACCTTGGTCATTTCGTGAAATGGCCAAAATGAGTTTTGTCATGAATTCATATAAATAACAAACATCACAATAAAATTGGAAACCTTTATTTAACTAACTAAATCTGCTAAAACATACATCCACAGGTTTGTTCAAATAAGTGAGAAACACTTTTCAAATACACATTTGAACACATTTGAATTTTCAATATAGAGGTTTTCAAAACCTAACCGGGACTTCAATGTTATTCGATATCTGCCATTGAAGGCCCGGATAGGTCAACTGTATGCCCTTGACAATTGGTTCGGTTAAGTCGTGTTATTTTCGTTAAAACTAACGAAAATAACACAACTTACAAGATCATTTGCCCGGTTAGGTCAACTGTATGCCCGGTTAGGTCAACTGCATGCGCTTGACATTTGGTTAGGTTAAGTCGTGTTATTTTCGTTAAAACTAACGAAAACAACACAACTTAACCTACCCAATTGCCAAGAGCATACAATTGACCTAACCGGGCATACAGTTGACTTAATCGAGCAAATGATCTTGTACGAATTGACGAAGGTGGAATTTCAGCCATTTCGCGTAATGGCTGAAGATTTTAGTCATTTCGCGAAATGACCAAGTGAAACAACCATTTCGCGAAATGGCTGGTTACACGCTTTCACTATAACATACACACATGTTTCTAGATCAGTTTTGTACGCTGACTCCAAATCTGTGTTCGGTTTTCCTCTAGCACATCTAGTTATCGAAATATGACGTGTTAATTTCAGCACAATTTATCATAAAAGTACAACTTTATTCATAAAAAGAAATGTACACCAACCTAAACACGTTGCGAGTACGATTTTCTTTTGTAAACCTTCTCCGGATCGTCGAGGTACAACATCCAGCAGTAGTCTGCCAGCATACTTTCGTTCTAGAAACATTGGTAGCGGTTTTCCATTGACTGGATGTCTTGATGGAAGCGTTTCCCCTGTTCGTCACTCACCGCGCCAAGGTTTTCGGGAAAGAAATCTAGATGCGAATGTAAAAAATGTATTTCCAAGGACATGCGACAATCCACTTCTTGATATGCATCGAGCAGTTTCTGAACTCCATCTTTGTATGCGGAGACTTGTGGTTACCCAAGAAGTTTCCACAAATCCATTTGAAAGTTTGCCATGCTTTTAGTTCTAAGGCATTGGGGCTTTCTTCAAAGCCTTCATCCTGCAGAACCTCCCTGATTTGGGGCCCCACAAAGATTCCCTCCTTCAATTTCGCGGCACTAACGTTTGCAAACTTCTCAAGATATGGAAACCCTCTTGAATTCTCCTTAATCATCGCTTTCACAAAATTTTTCATTAAGCCGAGATTAATGTGGAGAGGTGGCAGGAAAATCTTCTTTGGATCAATCTAAAGGAACACATTGGACACTGACCCTTTAGACATATCATACTCTGGGTTCAGGGTTGAAATTTTGGGAAAACAAAGTGGCTAATATATATTCCTATTTAAAAATTAATTCTAAGATGGGTTTATTATTTGCAACTTTTCCGAAAAATCTCATTTTCATGGTCAAAATCGCGATTTTCTGATTTGAAGGCTGCCTAGCGCAGCCTCAGGGCACCCAAACCAAAGCGCGCAGCTGTTCTGTATATGATTTAGTCTAAAAGCTGCTTTTCTGACCTCATCCTTGCTTTCTTGCGTGTTTCAATACCTCTGGGTGCTGAAAAATGTTTAGATTTCACGTAAAACTTAAAATTCTTAAGTTTTTCTTCAAAGAATAGGCGCGGCTCACCAGCTCTACTCTGATCGAGTAGCGGGAGACTTGCCACCTCCACGTGTAGGTTTACACGCCTGTTCTTCCTGGATCCCTGAAAAGCGTGGCCTCATAAGATCTTATATTATGATCTTATGAGGACTTTCAGCTCTTATGAGCATTAACGATGGCTTCAGCCTCTTCATCAGCCACTCGAACCTGAAAAGCTCTTAAGTATGTCCTGCTTCGATCTGAACACTGGGAGCATTTCTCGATGGTCTATCCTGGCTCTCACCCACCCATCTCTCTTCTCGTGACCGTACACAGCTTGGGAAGCAGTTGAGACTTCCTGTACAGCTCTCTTGCAGGACTGAGTATGAACAGAGAAAGGGTCCACTTTGAGTGGAGTTTTCCTGAGATCCTCGAGCTCAGTCAAGTCATCTTGCAGGTGAAAATAGGTTCGTAAATATTCTCTGATTCCCAGTTGATGAGATCCTCAGGTGAAGTGGCTTGCAGATTGACTTTGGGATTTTTATGGGGCCTCACTGTCGTATCACCAAAGTCTCTTCCTTCTCTGATCTTCTCTATCTGGCTCACAGCAAAAGCTCTCTGATGCTCATCCTCACTGCACAGGAATGAAGCCAGGATGTTCTCAGGATGTGCGTGGTAAGATCCTCTTATCACTGCAGCAGAGATGATGTTCCTGACCTCGGTAGTCTGGTTCCTTAGCAGCCTCAGGCTTGAAAAATCGTGTGGTGGACCAAATTTGAGGTGGTGCTTCACTTTGATGTCGTAGTACATTTTGAAGTAGAAGTTAAGGCAGAACTTCACGAGGACCTCGAGCCTCCCCAACACCTCCCCCTTCAGTCCGTGCTCCCTCATCCACAACAGCAAGATGGCCTGTGCAGTAGTGAGCCACCTGGATTGGTTCAGAGGTCCGCACTTGAGACCAGCCAACTGTGGACTGAGACTTCCAGACTTGATGGCTTTGCTCAGAAGATAACAGTTGTGCTGGTCTCTGGAGAGAGATTTGACTATCTCTACTGGCAGCTCTATGATATCTTCAGTTCCTTCCACTGGTTTGAAGTTGAGGTTGACCTCAAGTTCATTCACTTTCTCAAGAAATTTTCCAATAGGCCCACTGAAGCCTGACCGGGGAGTTACAGGGTCGTCCAGCTTGATGATTAAGTGCCTCAGGGGGAGCTCGTTCACATGGAGCTGACAGATCATCCAGTGGCACTTGCGACCCAGCATCTTCTCCAATAGGGCTATGGCGCCTCCAGACTACCCCGTGTTGGTGTTGGTAGAGTCTCCTCCAATCATTACAAGGCTCTCGTCAGCTCCGTGATCCAGAAGCCACTCATGCAGGCCCTGAGCGATCTTATGAGCAGGCTTTTCTCCTTCCTCAGGTTCCTCGGGAGTGAAATGGAAGAGGTACTTTCCTTGAGGCTCCCACGTGATAGTGTAATGCTCCTCGATCACTTTGCCAGGATGAAATCTCCCTGTCACTTCGTCATATTTCAACACCTTTGTGTTCCTATCCTGCTTGCCATCAAAGAATATCCCAGAGATCTTCTCCTCTGACCTCTGCGTGAGAGCTTCAACTGATGAGACCATTACTTCCTCCTTGGCCCTCCAGACTTTCATGCCATCTATGGCCAAGTAAGCCTTGTCTTTGGAAAGATGACCGGCCTTGATGAGGTCGTTCAGGAAGCCAGTGGCAACTGCAGCTGCCGGAACATTTGCCACCCTGTACCTCAAAGCTGCTGAAGCTGACCCTTGGATCTTCATGTAGTTTCGTGAAGCAGAAGTTGGAGTTTCGGCAGGTACTTCAGCGGGAACGTCCATAGGAGCTTCAGTAGCCTCAGCATTGCCAGAGGCTTCTTTTGCAGCTTCTTCCAAGATTGGCTCTTCGTCCTCCTCAAAGTCTTTCATGAGACGCTCATTAGTAGCCTCCTCTTTCTTTCTTCCTCTTCACAGCAGAAGCTTCTTCAGCCTCCTTCCTCTTCGCTGCTTTGATCTGTCTCCTGCTGTCTTCGAAGTCTACAGAAGACATCTGGATTCCTGAAGCTTCGAAGTCTTCACTCTCTGGTAGTACAGCCAATGAAGGTCCAGTTTAGGAATCTTCACCTCCAAAGGACAGTTACAGTTCACATGGGCCTTGAGGGAGCATCCTGAGCATCCACTCCCCTCTGAGCCGCACAAGAAGATCTGATGCTTGCAAACGCAGACTTCACAGAGTTTATCCAGATCAACCATCCTCTTCTCCTGGGTAGCAGACTTAACTCTCCCGTTCACAACGTCTGTCATCTCCTTCCATTTTAACAAGATCTTATATGAGAGCAATTTTTCCGTGATTGTCACAGGCGGGGAGAACTTTACATTCGACTTCCTCCACTGAGTCATCACGAGTGAGGCCAGCTCGTCAGTCATCTCGGATAGGGTATTTAGACCTTTGGATGTCATGAATGAGGAACTTTTCCTCCTGCAGACGAATTCCTCTCTGAAGAACGGCTTCTCGCTGGGAATGAACTCCTTCCCGGGGCCCACAACATCCAGGAGCTTTGAACCTGACATTTTCCTGGTTTTGGGGGCAGATTCGGCCATCACGTCTAGTCGGTGCTTATTCTCGCTCTTGTCCAATCTGTAACAAATTCATATCAGTATGTTTAGTGTTCTTTCGCCATAAATATAGACAAGGAATATAATTTTTGGTTATAATCAGGGTTGCCAACCGGCATTTTTAATTACCAAATTAACATAAATTTGGTAATGAATATTTATTTTGGTAATAGAAAACTGAATTTGGCATTGCAAATCTAATTTAAAATTCGTAATAATGTTGTAACATAAGCTTAACCCTTTGTCATTCAGTACCATTTAATTTTAGCGTTGGTTCATTTTCTTTACTTGAAATATGCATAGGAGGTATATATAGGGTGAACCAAATGTAGGTGGACAGTAAATGATAACGTTTATTTTGAGAATACATATTTAATTTTTTTGTATACTATAATACAAAATAAAATTTAAATAAATTTAGTTATAATATTTAATATAATATAACACAAACACCATAGTTATAATGAACACCATAGTTATAATATAATATAACACAAACCGTATTCAATCTACTGTCCACCTACTTTTGGTTCACCGTGTATAAGCATTTTTAGCAATCTTTTTTTTTGTAAGAACATTTCTAAATGAAATAATTTGTGTGTCCATTAGTCAACAAAGGTCTAATAAGGTAATTAGTGGGTGGTAGTTAGTGTTCTCTCTCTCTCTCTCTCTCTCTCTCTCTCTCTCTCTCTCTCTCTCTCTCTCTCTCTCTCTCTCTCTCTGTTGGGTTATATCAGGAGGCAATTTCAGTTTCGGAACAAGGAGATTGTGCTCTCTGTACAATTCCCTGGTTCGGCCGCACCTGGAGTATGCTGTGCAGTTCTGGTCGCCCACCCTCAGGAAAGATATTGAGAGGCTGGAGCGAGTGCAGGCGAGGGCCACAACGTTAGTCCCTTCCGTTAGGCATATGGGCTACAATCGACGGTTACGCGCCCTGAACTTGTTTACGCTGGAAACTCGGAGGCTGCGCGGTCAACTCATCGAGGTTTTCAAGCTCTTACGCGGGTTCAACGATGTCGATTTTAGAAGCATGTTTAGTTTAAATGATGACCCAACTCGCAACAATGGTTGGAAGTTGCATTTGAAACGGTTTAGGACTAGTGTCTGTGGGAATTACTTTACGTATAAGATCTGTGACACGTGGAACAGGTTATCTTCAGAAGTTGTGAACAGTTCATCTGTGGATCAGTTCAAGAAAAGGTTAAACCAAATCTTGCACACTATTTGAGGGTGTAGAAAATTTTCCCTGGCACCCGTTGCCATTGGTACCTCTTCGGTATGGGCCGCAAGGCCTTTTGAGGTACTTCTTTTCCTTGTAACTATATATATATATATATATATATTAGTGATGTAGGTCACATCCGCATCCGCATCCGCGGAACATCTGCACATTTTATCACATTCGCATCCGCACTTTGGACTGCGGATGTCGTGCGGATGTGGACCGTTGAGATAAAACGTCATTAATAAGCGGAAATTATCAAATTCTACTATATTAATAGAACTAGTTCACTGTGCGCAAAAGTGATGCAAGCGACAAGACGAGAGGCTGTTCTTGTATGAAGTTACTCACTTACTCAGTAGTCGATTAACCTTGAAAGAGTGAGGGTGTTTCGTTCGCGCTCTGATCATTTAGCTGATTTATATCGCTATTTCTAGTGCCGCAATTTCTGTGAGACACAATGGAGTCGGCCGTGTGTAAGTATTTTGAACGGATTTCTAAAGACATTGCTAAGTGCAAATTATGTTCTAAAAACTATTCTAGAAAAGGTAGAGGTACCACATCTCTTAAGAATCATCTTAGGTCGATGCATTCTTCTCAGTATGAGGAAGTGATTGAGGCGGATTTAGAAAAGGCAAACAAAAAAGAAACTGCTGCAAAGATTTCGCCAACTCCCCTACAGAAGATGAAACAAGTAACAATAGAAAGTTGTATGGAAAAAAAAGCATTGTGGGATGTCAACCATCACAAAACTAAACTAATGGACTACCGTATTGCAGAAATGATCGTTATGGATGATCAGCCATTCGATTTGGTTGAAGGTATTGGCTTCATGCGTTTTGTACAAGCGGCTAGTCCACAGTACAAATTGAAAAAAACGACATTTCTACTGTGACCTAATTTGTGATAATATTTATCCAAATGTTTGTGCTAAAATAAATGAGGAGGTGAAATCAATGATTGAAACTGGACTGTCCTTCACTACCGATGCATGGTCAAACACGTCTGCTGGTGTGTCTCTTCTTTCTCTAACCTGTCACGGAATTGATGAGGACTTTCAACGAAAGAATTTTGTATTATGCGCGCAAAAGCTTGATGAAAGGCACACTGGTGAGTACTTATCAAGTACTTTTGATGCAATGCTGAACAAATGGGGGATACCCATTTCGAATGTTCATTGTGTTTTAAGAGACAGTGGTGCCAACATGAAAAAAGCTTTATTTTTTTCTGGAGTAAACAATCTCGATTGTGTATCACATAAACTTCAGTTAGTTATTAAATCTGGCTTAGAGGCACAGAAGTCTGTAATTGAAATCATTTCCAAATGCAGAGGTGTAGCAACCCATTTTCACCACTCAACAATGGCTCAAGATGAGTTGAAGGCAATTCAGAAAAGGCTTGATGTTCCGCATCGTACTGTGATCCAAGATGTTCAAACTCGCTGGAACAGTACTCTTTATATGATGGAAAGAATACTTGTACTCAAGGAACCTCTTGCTTTGTATGCCAGTTCCCATTCCAAAGTTAAGATTCTCACGAATACGGAAAATGATATCATGTCAAATTGCATCAAACTTTTGGAACCATTTGAGGAAATTACAAAGGCAATTAGCAGTTCTACCGCTTCTCTGTCCGATGTAATACCATTAATTACAACGCTGAGGAAACATCTTGAACCTTCCTCAAATGGAGATGATCATGGAGTAAAACTGATGAAAGATGTAATGAGATCAGAACTAGTAAAACGCTTCGGTTCTCTTGAAAATGATGATCTTTATACTCTTGCAACCTACTTAGATACACGTTACAAAGCTAAGTTATTTTTACCTAGTACATTAGAACGAGTTAAATCATCACTTGGCAAAGCAGTTGAAGAGCTTCAATCTCTTGAATCTGTCGCTTCGCCACCCACAAAAAGAATAAAAGTTTCAGTGACAGAACCAACACCTTCAACAAGCAAATCTATCACAGAATTTCTCTCTCAGTTTCTTGAGTCAAGCAGCGATGACGAGACCTACGCGATGTCAAAAGATATAGTAAAAATGATCGAGAGCTATCACCAAGAAAAACGCCTGGCTGTATGTGACAATCCTATTAGTTGGTGGAAAAATACGCAGAATATCTATCCATACTTGAGTAAACTTGCAAGGAAACATTTAGCCTGTCCTCCAACAAGCGTACCAAGCGAGAGATTATTTAGCAGTGCTGGATTAATATATGATGAAAAGAGAAACAGACTGGCAGCAGAAAAGGCAGAAAAATTAATGTTCCTTAAGCATAACCTTCCTATAATTAAGTTTGAATATTAAACGATGAACATCTTAGTTTACTTTATTTTAATTACTCATTTATAAATATGCCTAATAAAACTTTAAACTTAATATAAATAGTTATCAAGCTAATTAAAGATCTCTTTCTATAAGGGTGGAGGTTGGGGAAAGAGGTCGGTGGGGTGCATTTGAGTTGGGTCCACGTCCCGCATCCTGGTAACACAATTATGGTTTCTAATTGTGGCTGAAACTCAACAAAATATAACGAATTTATTTGCAGACGAATTCACTAATTGATTTCTATATTAGTTAGATGCTTCACATTATTTTATATGTTCAGAGAAAAGTACAGCAATTACTGTACAATTAATCAATTATACTACATTATAGCTACAGCTCTCTCTATATAATAACTTATTATATACGTTAAACACAACAAATCTCGAATATATCCTAAAAAATAACGAAAATGTAGACATCCGCATCCGCATCCGCGGATGTTGAAATCAAACACCCGCATCCGCGGATGTGAAAAAAATGACATCCGCTACATCACTAATATATATATATAAATAAGTACATAAAAACAATCGTAATGATTTTGCATCAACTTTTACATATTGCTGAGAATTTTGTTTTTGGATAGTTTTGAATTTTATATACTTGCGTTTAAATTTACGTTGTTATAGTTAAGTAATTGAATATTAGTGGTTTTTAGCGATTTAGAAGTTTTCATAGCGTGCCGGCTTAATTTAATTTATACCTGTGACGGTTTAAACTAATTTTTAACTGCGCGATGCCGTCGCAGAAAGCGTCGTGTGTTAGGTGTAGGGTTAACCGGTGGTATTCGGAATTTAAGGATTATAACGGCGGTCCAATGGCGATTACCGATAGATCAGTTTGTTTCTTTTGTGAGTTCATGGAGGAATTAGTTGGTATAAAACGCAGTGTACGTGAGGTAGCGGATAGACTTGCAACGCTTGATGAGGGCAGGGTTAGGGCTACGGTTGACGTAGGCCGAACCAATACTAACGTTGAAGACGTTAGTAATTTGCAGGGTGAGGTGCGTAACTTAGTTTCTAGTTTAGGTAGCTTGTCGGGAAGATTAGATAGAGTTGAGGAAGGGGTTAAGGTTAGTCCGAGAGTAGTAGATAGCGAGGGATTTAGAGAGGTTAAGGGTGGAGCTAGGCCGCGTACGTTAGGTGATAGGAATGCCCCCCCTATCGAGGTTTCGAACCCTTTCGCCCATTTGGAAAGGGACGTGAATGAGGGGGAAACTATTTTAATTGGGGACTCTTTAGTGCGCCACATGAACAAAGAGTTCGTTAAACGGAATCCAACCAAGAGGAGGAGGGTCTGTCTCCCAGGGGCCAGGGTTGATAGAGTTAGAGACGAAGTGGATAGGGTCGACGTTGCTTCCCGTCACTCAATGTTGGTGACGATGGTAGGAGGCAACGACTCGTATAGGCCCGATACGAGAGTGCCTGACCTTTTGGAGAGATATAGGGGGTTAATTCCCTGAAGGCGAGGTCAGATAGGTCTTTAGTTCTAGGTATTACCCCTAGGCACGGGTTGGGTCTTAGAATTACGTCAAAAACAATATTTTTGAATAACAAATTAGAAGAGATTTGTGCTGAGGAAAATGTACCCTTCGTAAAGCTGTGGTCAGAATTCAGTGATCCTAGCCTTTTTATAAAAGATGGGGGTGCATTTTAATGAAATAGGTAATGCTAGGCTTGGTAGGTTAATAGACGAAAACGTGCGAAAGCTGTATAGGTCGAAGCCTTCTTTAACCCTAGAACACAAACCCTAGGACCGGGTTACACCATCACAAACCCCGGATGAATTTTACCCATTTTCGGAAATTAATATAAAAAGTTCTAATCGTGCTTTATTAAATGTATAGAAATAAATTGAAAATATAACTCTTGTACTTTAATTTCCTGCTATAAGAAGTTAAAAAAACATAAAGTAAGTACTGTGATGGGTAACTTAGATAAACCTTACTCACAATGCTTTAATACTACGTAACCTAACATTAAAATCTACTGTGAAGTTAATACTGCAGCTGCAGAGTTGAGCGTTGGCCTACAGTCACCCGAGTCATGAGAGCCTCAGCTGGCGCAGCCACAAGCCTCCTAGATCGCTACGAACTGTAGTGGAGATAGACAAAAACAGGGAAATTTTTGAGAGGCGAAAACTGACTTATGTGCACTAAATATTTTTTGTAGATATTTATTCATCATTTATGAACACTTTTTCATTGCAGACAACTTCAAAGAACATTATAACACAGACAGGGCAGAAGTGGCGAGGGCACACAGGTCCACGACACTTGCGGCACCTGTGCCGCGTCTTCCTGTCGGACCCCTTAGGGCACATAACGCAGCGCACCAAGGCACCACTACTCTCTGCTACCACCGTGCCTGCCGGGCCTGCAGCAGTGCCAGGTGAAGGGAGGTTGCAGATTGTGCAGATGAGTGTCTTGAGGGGGCGTGACAGGAACGGCGAGTCGAGCCTCTTCTCTGCCCAGGGCGTGATGAGTCCCAGTGCCAATATTTGCATATATTTCCTCCTGATGATCCTGTTGCCACCTGTCCTAATTGCATTTTCATTGTGGATGACCCAGGAGTTGAGTACACAGGTGTTCAGCATCCCATAAAACACACACAGCGGCCATCTCTTGGTCTTGCGTCCACAGGAGTAGTGGGCACACATCTGGTCGAATGTGTCCACACCACCTTTCGTGTGATTGTAGAACTCGATGATCTCCGGCTTTCCTGTGGGTCCCACGGCTGGCTGTGTGTGCATAGAAGACAACAGCAAGACGAGCTTCTTCTTGGTCTTGGACTTTGTTGGGATATATGTCACCAGAGTCATTTCCTTGGTGAAAAGGAATGCACTTGACCCTAGCCTGCGACTGGCCGTTTCCTTCATCTGCGACGGTATCTCCTTTTTATTTCCCCTGACCGTTCCAACAAGGGTCATGCCACAGTCTAAGAGGTCCGTCACTAAGGGCACAGACGTGAACCAGTTGTCTGTGGTTACATTCCTTTGTGTCTGGTGGTATGGCCTGGTCAGCTCCTTGGTGTAGTAATGGCCAAGGTTGATGCCCTGCATGGGTCTTGTCCCATCCTTCCCCAGATAAGGGATCGCACCCACTAAGTACTTGCTATTGCTGTCATTGGCAAGAACAAGCTTGATCCCGTATTTAGCCGGCTTGTTGGGGATGTACATTCGGAAGGGGCACCTTCCTCTGAAACCAAGCAGCTGTTCGTCGACAGTCAGGTTCTCGCTAGGCACGTACATCCTCCCACAATTTCCTATAAAGTTGTCCCAGATCTTCCTAATGGCTGCGAACTTATCTGTCTTCCGCCTCTCCTCCCGTGTGTCAGGGTCATCAAAACGCAGACAATTCAGTAGGAACTCGAATCGACCCTGAGACATGGCCGCACGGTATGTGGCTGCGCCGGTGCAGGGGTTCCACATCTCTGATGTTGATAGATGATTGTCCCTCTGGCAGCCACTGAAGATGATAACCCCCAGAAGTGCACGCACCTCGGCTGGTTCTGTTCGAAAGTGTGTTCCAGTCTGCCGGCCGTACTTGGCAGCCTGCAAGTGGATTCGCTTGTTGCTCCATTCAACAATCTCGTCGATGATTTGGTCCTCAAACAGCAACGTGAAGCACTTGATTGGGGTGTCAGCACTCCGTGCCTCCGCTGTTGGCCCTGTGGTCATGCCGGATGGAAGGATGTTCCGTGATGGAGTTCTCATCGACGAACGAGACTGTGGCCAGTAACTCCACCTGAAGCCAGAAGTGCTTGCCAGGGTGCTGGTGTGGAAGTCAACGACTGAGGGAGCATCGTCGTCCTCATCAGGGTGCCTTTTTCTTCCCCTACGAGCAGCCGGGGCATCAGGAGAGGCGGCAGGGGCATCAGGAGAGGCAGCATGGGCATCAGGAGAGGCGGCAGGGGCATCAGGAGAGGCGGCAGGGGCATCAGGAGAGGCGGCAGGGGCATCAGGAGAGGCAGCATGGGCATCAGGAGAGGCAGCAGACGTAGAGGCACCAGGGTCTGGGTCGAACACATGGCGGCTGGTGATAGGCCTAGCTGTCACGTGGGGCGAGCGTGGCTTGGCTGGTGTAGACGTGTGCCGTGGTTTTTTCCATACACGGCGTCTGGTCTCCTCATCACTATGACTACTTTCATCATCATTTTCACTTGGTTCAGGTACATATTCTTTGTCAATGTCACTATCATACATGACCTCATATTCTAGGTCATCTTCATTCTCTTCATCATCAGTTTCACTATAATCAGGTAATTCCCCAGTTGTGTTCATAATTCTTTCAAGCTCATCACTTGCGTAATACTTCACCTGATTATTAGACATGATTCTTGCAATAGTAATAGCACTTTAGTACACCTAGAATGTCATAATCAATGCCTGTAAAGAAAAATAACGTAAATAGCAAACCAGAATATGTACACCACTGCAAACCTTGGGAGATTTCCACCCGCTAATAATTGCACCTTGTATCACAAACGTCGGGTGAAAATCACCCAAAATGTACTCTACAGGAAAAATCAAGCGAGCGACACTTAAACCACTACCTCTCTCGACCACGGCTAAACACGCACTGCAGCTACTGGGCAAGGCAGGTGGCTGCCACCACTCCCCACAACATGGTCACGTGATCAAAATATCGTGGGGTGATTTTCACCCGAGGTTTGTGTTCTAGGGTTAAACGTTGTGGGTCCGTGAAACGCGGGCCCAACGTGATAAATAGTTTAAAACGCGGGCTCGTGGTAAAAAATAACTTAAACGTCTTTTATTGCAACGCGCGTAGTATTGGAAATAAATTAAATGAATTTAAGGCGGTAATTTATTCCGGCAACTATGATATAGTTGCTATCACTGAAACTTGGTTGAATACCGTGACTCGGGACTTGTTGGGGGAACTTGATATACCGGGTTTTAAACTCTTTACTAATGATAGGTTACATAGGTTTGGCGGAGGCGTTTTGCTGTACATTCGTAATTCCCTTAGGGCTATCGAGGTTAAGTTAGATTTTCCGGCAGCAATTAATGCGATATGTGTTGAAGTTAGGGCGCGTAGTATTAGTTTCAATTTTGTTGTTGTTTATAGACCTCCCGTTCAACCCCTCGATACAGATACTAGATTTTACTCACTTCTTGGTAATTTTATTAACAATCGGAATAGTATAATTGTCGGAGACTTTAACTGCCCTAATGTTAATTACGAGAATTTTACTGGTAATGAGGAGGGTTTGAGATTGGTTGAGTTTATGGACGACAACTTTTTACGACAGATAGTTACCGAACCAACGCGCGGTGATAATATCTTAGATTTGGTGATGACGAACGGCGAGAATATTGTCGAAGGTTTAGAAGTAGGCGAGAGTTTAGGATGTAGCGATCATCAAATTCTTAGGTTTAAGTTATTGATAGAAAACACTCAGGATAGTAACGTAATAGAAGTCCCTGATTTTCGTAGGGCTAATTTTGATAGTTTTGCGGATAGGATGAGAGTAGTGGACTGGGATAACTTATTTATGGGTAATGACACAAATTTGCGTTGGGTGGCGTTTAAAGAAAGTTTTAGGAATATTGAAAGGGAGTTTATTCCTCGTAGGCCCAAGCGCGTTAGAAATCGTGGTAGGCCGAAGTGGTGGAGTAGGGAAATAGGAGAGTTTATAATAGAGCGTAATAGAGCGTACAGACTTAATAAGCGTAATGGCAGAGCTGCTAACTTTAATAGATATATCGAGCTTAGGCGTCAGGTTAAAAGATCAGTTAGGAATGCTAAGCATAATTTAGAGATAGTTATAGCTGCGGATAGTAAACATAATCCAAAAAAGTTTTTTGAATACGTAAATAATCGTAAGCCGGTAAAAGATAACATAGGCCCTCTAGTGGATGTTAATGGCGCTTTGGCTTCTGACCCTCAGGCGATGGCGGGTATTTTCAATAACTTTTTTGCTACAGTTTTTACCGTAGAAGACGTAAATAATGTCCCCGACGTTGACGATATCGTTCCATTTAGTAGCGAGACTATTTTAGATGAAATAACTGTTTACGAGGCTGAGATTGCGCATTATATCGATAGGCTTAAAGTTAGCAAGGCTCCAGGCCCTGACCCTTTTTATCCCAGACATTTAAAAGATTTGAAAGACGTTATCGTAGGCCCCTTAACGAAGATTTTTAATCAGTCACTGGAATCGGCGGTTATTCCTGAAGACTTCAAATTAGCTAACGTCACGCCTATTTTTAGAAAAGGCGACCGCGCAGTAGCTAGCAATTATAGGCCCATTAGCTTAACGTCAATTGTCGGTAAACTTTTGGAATCCGTAGTTAGGGATCGTATCATCGATCACTTAGAAAGTAGATTTGATTAATAGTAGTCAGCATGGGTTTAGACGCCATAGGTCTTGTTTAACTAATTTGTTAGAATTTTATAACGAAATAGTGCGCGAATACGATAGGCATAGAGCAGCTGACGTTATTTATTTAGATTTTAAAAAGGCGTTCGATATAGTTCCGCATATGAGACTAATTGCGAAGGTTAAAGCGCACGGTATACGCGGTCAGGTAGCTAACTGGTTAGAAGAATGGCTTCGTGCTAGGAGACAGAGGGTCGTAGTTAATGGTAGTGAATCGGGGTGGTTAGATGTAGGTAGCGGTGTCCCACAGGGTTCAGTGTTAGGCCCATTGCTATTCGTAATTTACATTAACGACATAGATGTAGGATTGACTAGTAACGTTTCAAAATTCGCGGACGATACTAAAATAGGCGGTAAGGTTGTTAACGAGGACGATAGAAATAGGATTCAAGACGATTTAAATAGGATTATGGAGTGGACAGATAAGTGGCAGATGCAATTTAACGTAGACAAATGTAAAGTTTTGCATATAGGTTCTCGCAACAATAATTACGCGTACACGATGGATGAAGGGAGTTAGCGAGCGTTGACGAGGAGGTAGATTTAAGCGTACGCGTATCTAAGGATTTAAAGGTTAGGAACCAGTGCCTGGAGTCTTGCGCAAAAGCGAATAGGATGTTTGGCTTCATAGCGCGTAATTTCGAATTTAAATCGAAGGATATTTATTGCCCCTTTACAAGTCCCTAGTCAGGCCTCATTTAGAATATGCCGTTCAGTTTTGGTGCCCGTACTTGCGTGAGGATATTGATAGGTTAGAAAGGGTTCAGCGTCGTGCCACGAAACTTATTCCGTCATTGCGCAATAAGCCTTATGAAGATAGGATTAAAGAGTTAGACCTGTATTCACTCGAAACTAGAAGATTAAGGGGGGAGCTTATTGAAGTTTTCAAAATCGTTAATAACATCGATAACGTAAATTTTGACAAATTGTTCACTTTCGATAATAGTAATACTCGCAATAACGGATTTAAGTTGCGTGGCAGACGTTTCATTACTAATATCGCTAAAAACTTCTTTACGTTTAAAGTAATTGATAAATGGAATAATCTTCCCGCGTCAGTCGTTCATTCTACCAGCGTTAATATGTTTAAGAACCGTCTTGACAGACATTTTAAAAATATTAACGTTGTTTAAAATTAAAAAAGAAAGTTAACAACAGGAGCTCTGGTGGTGGTGCTCGAGGATGAGTCTGTTGACGATGAATGCCAGCTTGTGACATGCCAGCGTGTGATGCCAGCAATTAAATTATTAAAAAAAAAATTAAAAAAAATAAATAAAAAAATAAAAAAATTAGACTAACACGAACGTAGATGTAGCTCGTAGAGTAAACTAACCCACTTTTTGTTTGACTTTACCTACTTTTTTTTTTTCTTATCTCCTTACTTTGCATGTCTAATTCTTTCCTTGCATGTTTGTAGTTTGCATGGTATGACAGTGAGTTAAGACTGTGTTTGCATGATTTGTAAGTGTTCTTATTTTACTTCTTTTCATCTTTCACCCCTCTCCTATTTTCTCCGACTATTTTTCTGACTTGTCGGCAGTGGCCGGCGGATGATGATGGTGAGACTTTTTTCCTCTTTTTCTGAATGAATGTTAACCCACGAATGATAGGTGTTGCTCCTTACTTAACCCCTTATTCTCTTCTCTTCTCTTAACCCCCTACTCTTTCCTTTTTCTCGGGCTAGCCTTAGAGTGGATCTTAGGGTCTTTGTTAGCCTTAGCTTCTGTAGATCTGTAGATCATAGACAGAAATTTACCCTCCACAAACTTTGTGTCCATTTCGAAACGAACTTTGAATAAAGTCCTTTCTTCACAGTTATTAAAAATAATACTTAAAGTAAACAGGGAGCTTCCTTAAAACTTCTAGAATGAAATTATAGTCAACACAAATATAATAATGGTGATTAAACTTAGGAAAATTACAAAAAACACACCGAAAAAAATGGCTTCCACTCACTTCTACTTCACAATTATAACTTGCGTAATTGCTCAGAGCCATCTATTGAGAGAATGTTGAACTTCGCCTTCTGCGTCACAATGGTTACAAAGATTCAAATGGAGTAGATTTTTTCTTATGTATGTATGTATAAACCTGTGTAAGAGTTAAGCAAAGTTAATGTGTCTAAATGACAGCAAATTACGACAAAGGGTTAAAAATATGAGGTTGTGTCAATTGAATATTCGGTAATTCAACATAGAAGATAAAACCGCAATTTTGAACATGATAACGCGATTTTTGGAAAAAGTTGCAGAAAAGAAACCCCTCTTAGAATTAAATTTTACATAATACATATTAGCCAGAGTGAAATTCGGACTCGGAATGTCTGATGTAATGATCCGCGGTTAGACCGGCTGTCCCATAGGCATGCCCATTAACATACCAATGATTTCGAGATCACCACAGATATTCAATTGATGAGTGCCGTATTGGATTGCTTCGAGCAGTATATTCATGTTATCGTACGTCTCTATTAGATGAACGGAGTGGGCGATCGGAATGAACGGGTTTAAGTTCCCATTATGCAGGAGAACCGCTTTCAAGTTTCCCTGTGATGAATCAATGAAGAGGCGCAACACAGATGGTGTATGTACCTGTGACAAGTTCCCGAAAAATCCATCGATATCATGGCAATAGCAGAGCGGACCGTCTATTGTAAAGAATGTCGCCAATTCATGGTTTCGTTTTCAATAGTGACACACTCGGACGTTGTTCTCAAGTAAGTGTTTCTGCTTGAGTCTCGAGGAAAGAAGTTATGATTTCTCTTTCGAGAGGGCTAGGTCTCTAATGAGGTCGTTCAACTCGTTTTGGGTAAGCCTCTCCGGCTCCGATTTCTTTTCGTCAGGTGTGTAGTCAAGATCGTCCGAAGGTCCCGCATCTCCGAAATCGCACCTTAGTCGGATTCCCTTTCGTCTTCTAAAGAATCCAGTCCATGCTGTGAAGGTACCGGAATCGGCATCGTGTCTTCGTGAGGGATCGGTCTGATCGCGGAGTCTACGTTCGGATAAACGATGTTATGCTTGTTCTTCACTGAGAATCCAGTTATGTTAACATTGCAAAAGTAACAATCGCCAGGATGGTCTCTCGGCTCCCTCCATATCATAGCGAACGGCATCGACTTTTTCCTTTAGTTCAACTAATCACGTAATCCATTCGAAGTATAACCGGTAAGTTTTACGAAGATCCATCGTAATTGTACGTCATTATGATTTAGTTGCGAACGAGCCGCACACATAACAAAAATTCTCGGGATGATTTTTACACTTTCAAGGCATGATGATCGATAAGTGGGTTGATGTAAATCACCTAAAAAAATAAAATGTGTAAGTGGGCGACACAAAACAAAACACAACACACAACTAGACATGTGACTGTTACGCCAAAGAATAAAAGGGTGTACATGTGCAACGTTTGCAAATTTGTGGCCAGCAACTGCTCTCACCTAAAATACCACAAGACAATCTGCGGCAGAAAGCCTAAGTTGATACGACAAAATGCCACACATGAGGATACAGGAATGGTAAAGCAAAAACCTACACTAAACTGCAACGACAAAATACTCCGCTACGTGAAATAGGGAATGCTAGGTAGGTAGGTTAATCGATGAGAACGTTCGAAAGCTGTATAGGTTGAAGCCCTCTTTAAGCGTTGTGGTTCCAGCAAACGCTGGCCCGACTTGAAATAGTTTAAAACGCCGATCCGTGGTAAAAAAATAATTTTAATGTCTTTTATTGTAACGCGCGTAGTATTAGAAATAAATTGAACGAATTCAAAGCGATAATTTATTTCAGGAACTACGATACAGTTGCTATTACCGAAACGTGGTTAAATACCGTGACTCGGGACTTGTTGTGAGAACTTGGTATAGCGAATTTTAAACTTTTTACTTATGATAGATTACATAGGATTGGTGGCGGTGTTTTGTTGTACGTTCGTAATTGCCTTAGGTCTATCGAGGTTAAGATAGATTTTCCCGCAGTAATTAATGCGATATGCGTTGAAGTTAGGGCGCGTATTATTAAGTTTAATTTCGTTGTTGCTTAAAGACCTCCCGTTCAACCCCTCAATACCGATACTAGATTTTACACACTTCTTGGTAACTTTATTAAATAATTGGGATAGTATAGCTGTCGGGGATTTTAACTGCCCTAACGTTAATTACGAGACTTTTACTGGTAATGAGGAGGGTTTGAGATTGATTGAGTTCATGGACGATAATTTTTTACGACAGATAGTTACCGGGCCAGCGCGCGGTGACAATATTTTAGACGTGGTGATGACGAACGACGAAAATATAGTCGAAGGTTTAGAAGTAGGTGAGAGTTTGGGATGTAGTGATCACCAAATTATTAGGTTTAAGCTATTGATAGAAAACAGTAAGGATGGTAACTTAATAGAAGTCCCTGATTTACATAGGGCTAATTTTGATAGTTTTGCGGATAGGATGAGAATAGTGGACTGGGATAATTTATTTATGGGTAATGACGCAAATTTTCATTGGGAGGCGTTTAAAGAAAAAATTTTGAATATCGAAAGGGAGTTTATTCCTTGTAGGCCCAAGCGCGTTAGAAATCATGGTAGGCCCAAGTGATGGGCTAAGGAAATAGGAGAGTTCATAAACGAGCGTAACAGAGCGTATAGACTTAATAAGCACAATGGCACGGTAGCTAACTTTAGTAGATACAGTATATCGAGCTTAGACGTCAGGTTAAAAGATCTGTTTGGAATGCTTAGCATAATTTTGAGATAATTGTAGCTGCGGTTAGCAAACATAATCCGTAAAAGTTTTTTGACTACATCAATAATCGTAAGCCAATAAAAGATAACATAGGCCCTCTAATGGACGCTAACGGCGCTTTGGCTTCCGACGGTCAGGCGATGGCGGGTATTTTTAATGACTTTTTTGCAACAGGTTTTACCATAGAAGAAGTATATAATGTCCCCAACGTGGACGATATCGTTCCATTTAGCAGCAAAACTATTTTGAATGAAATAACTGTTTACGAGGGTGAGATTGCGCATTATATCGATAAGTTAAAAGTTAGCAAGGCTCCAGGCCCTGACGCGCTTTATCCTAGACATCTACAGATCTACAGAAGCTAAGGCTAACAAAGACCCTAAGTTCCACTCTAAGGTTAGCCTGAGAGAAAGCAGAAAGTAAGGGGTTAAAAGAGAATATGGGGGTTAAGTAAGTAGCAAAACCTGTCACTCGTGGGTTAAAATTCATTCAGAAAAAGAGAAAGAAGGACACCATCATCATCCGTCTTCCACTGCCGACAAGTGGGAAAAATAGTCGAAGAGAAAACTTCCAGCTGTTGCAGACCGGTCCTCCACTCCAAATGGAGGTAGAGGATGCAACCCACTCTGCCGGAAAGGGGTGAAAGATGAAAAGTAAAATAAGAACGCATTAAAAACCATGCAACACATTCTTAACTCAGACACTATTATACCATGCAAAGTACAGACATGCAAATAAAGAAAGAAGAAGAAAAAAAAAGAAGAAGAAAAAGTGGGTTAGTTTACGTTACGAGCTACATCTAAGTTCATGTTAGTCTATTTTTTAATTTTTTTTTTTGGCTGGCTTATCACACGCTGGCATGACACAAGCTAGCATTAGTCGTCAACAGACTCATCCCCGATCACCACCTCCAGAGCTCCTGTTACTAATTGTTTTATTATTATATTAAACATTGTTCCATTTATCAATTACTTTAAACGTAAAGAAGTTTTTAGCGATATTAGTAGTGAAACATCTGCCACGCAACTTAAATCAGTTATTACGAGTGTTGCTATTATCGAAAGTGAACAATTTGTCAAAATTTAAGCTATCGATTTTATTAACGATTTTGAAAACTTCAATAAGCTCCCCCCTTTATCTCCTAGTTTCAAGTGAATGCAGGTCTAACTCTTTAATCCTATCTTCATAAGGCTTGTTGCGCAATAACGGAATTAGTTTCGTGGCGCGACGCTGAACCCTTTCTAACCTATCAATATCCTCACGCAAATACGGGCACCAAAACTGAACGGCATATTCTAAATGAGGCTTGAGTAGGGATTGTAAAGGAGCAATAAAATATTCTTCGATTTAAATTCGAAATTACGCGCTATGAAGCCTAGCATCCTATTAGCTTTTGCGCAAGACTCCAGGCACTGGATCCTAACTTTTAAACCGTTAGATACGCGTACGCCTAAATCTACTTCCTCGTCAACGCTCGCTAACTCTCTAAAATCCATCGTGTACGTGTAATTATTGTTACGAGAACCTATATGCAAAACTTTACATTCGTCAACGTTAAATTGCATCTGCCACTTATCCGCCCACTCTATAATCCTAATTACATCGTCTTGGAGCCTTTTTCTATCTTCCTAGTTAACAAACTTACTGCCTATTTTAGTATCGCCCGCAATTTTAACACGTTGCTAGTCAATCCTACATCTATGTCGTTAATGTAGATTACGAATAGCAATGGGTCTAACACTGAACCCTGAGGGACACCGCTACCTACATCCAACCACCCCGATTCACTACCATTAACAACGACCCTCTGTCTCCTAGCACGAAGCCATTCCTTTAACCAGTTAGCTACCTGACCGCGTATACCGTGCGCTTTAACCTTCGCAATTAATCTTCTATGCGGAACTGTATCGAAAGTTTTTTTTAAATCTAAATAAATAACGTCAGCCGCTCTATGCCTATCGTATTCGCGCACTGTTTCGTTATAAAATTCTAACAAATTAGTTAAACAAGATCTATGGCGTCGAAACCCATGCTGACTACTATTAATCAAATTGCCACTTTTTAAGTGATCGATGATACGATCCCTAACTACGAATTCCAAAAGTTTACCGACAATTGACGTTAAGCTAATGGGCCTATAATTGCTAGCAACTGTGCGCCGTGTGCGGTCGTCTTTTTTAAAAATGGGCGTGGCGTTAGCTAATTTGAAGTCTTCAGGAATAATCGCCGTTTCCAGTGACTGGTTAAAAATGTTCGTTAAAGGGCCTACGATAACGCCTTTCAAATCTTTCAAATCTCTGGGATAAAGAGCGTCAGCGTCTGGATGGAGCCTTGTTAACTTTTAGCCTATTGATATAATGCGCAATCTCACCCTCGTAACCAGTTATTTCATCCAAAATAGTCTCGCTGCTAAATGGAACGATATCGTCCACGTCGGGGACATTATTTACATCTTCTGTAAAAACTGTCGCAAAAAAGTTATTGAAAATACCCGCCATCGCCTGAGCGTCGGAAGCCAAAGCACAGTTAACGTCCACTAGAGGGCCTATGTTATCTTTTATCGGCTTACGATTATTGACGTATTCAAAAAACGTTTTTGGATTATGTTTACTATGCGCAGCTATACATATCTCTAAATTACGCTTAGCATTCCTAACTGATCTTTTAACCTGACGTCTAAGCTCGATATATCTATTAAAGTTAGCTGCCGTGCCATTGCGCTTATTAAGTCTATACGCTCTGTTACGTTCGTTTATGAACTCGCCTATTTCCCTAGTCCACCATTTGGGCCTACTATGATTTCTAGCGCGCTTCGGCCGACGAGGAATAAACGCCCTTTCGATATTCATAAGACTTTCTTTAAACGCCTCCCAATGCAAATTTGTGTCATTACCTATAAAGGATAATCTCTAGGAGCGCTCCATTTTTCAATATTAAACATACACTCATAAAACATATACCATTTGAAAGCTCACATTTTTCTGAGTCTAAAAATGTAGTAATCCAAAAGTATCAATAGCAAATAAAACGTAAAGATTTAATTAATTGTTTGACGCGTGACGTCATTAACTACATTATAAAGGTTGGCTAAGTTATAAATCTTCAGTCTGTGTTGTAAGATGGTATTTTTGGTAATTGTTACGCTAACGTAACCTAACACGAATATGTTATTACAATATCATTTGTATAATTTAGGTCTCGGAGGTACGGGGGCGGAGCCCCCGCAAAGATCACGCATCACAAATTGATCGGTATAGGGTTTTATATTTAAACCTAGTTACTTTTTATTTGCTATTGATACTTTTGGATTACTATATTTTTAGACTCAGAAAAATGTGAGCTTTCAAATAGTATATGTTTTATGACTGTTTAATATTGAAAAAAGGAGCGCTCCTAGAGATTTACCCCCATAAATAAGCTATCCCAGTCCACTATTCTCATCCTATCCGCAAAACTATCAAAATTGGTCCTACGAAAATCAGGGACTTCTATTACGTTACTATCCTTAGTGTTTTCTATCAATAGCTTAAACCTAAGAATTTGATGATCACTATATCCTAAGCTCTCGCCTACTTCTAAACCTTCAACTATATTTTCACCGTTCGTCATCACCACGTCTAAAATATTGTCACCGCGCGTTGGCTCGGTAACCGTCTGTCGTAGAAAATTATCTTCCATGAACTCAACCAGTCTGAAACACTCCTCATTACCAGTAAAAGTCTCGTAATTAACATTAGGGCAGTTAAATTCTCCGACCATTATACTATTCCGATTATCAATAAAGTTACCAAGAAGTGAGTAAAATCTAGTATTGGTGTCGAGGGGTTGAACGGGAGGTCTATAAACAACAACAACAAAATTAAAATTAATAATACACTTCCTAACTTCAACGCATATCGCATGACGGTAATTGCTTCCGGAAAATCTATCTTAACCTCGATAGCCCTAAGGGAATTACGAATCTACAGCAAAACGCCGCCACCAATCATATGTAACCTATCATTAGTAAAGAGTTTAAAACCTGGTATATCAAGTTCCCCCAACAAGGCCCGAGTCACGGTATTTAACCACGTTTCTGTGATAGCAACTATATCGTAGTTGCCGGAATAAATTATCGCCTTAAATTCGTTTAATTTATTTATTTGAAAGATTTGAAAGACTTATCGTAGGCCCATTAACAAAAATTTTAAATAAATCATTGAAAGCGGGGATTATTCCTGAAGACTTCAAATTAGCTAACGTTACGGCCATTTTTTTAAAAGGCGACCGCACAGTAGCTAGCAATTATAGGCCCATTAGCTTAACGTCAATTGTCGGTAAACGTTTGGAGTTCGTAGTTAGAGATCGTATTGTCGATCACTTAGAAAGTCGCGATTTCATTAATAGTAGTCAGCATGGGTTTCGACGCCATAAATCTTGTTTAACTAATTTGTTTGAGTTTTATAACGAAACAGTGCGCGAATACATTAGGCATAAGAGGCTGACGTTCTTTATTTAGACTTTAAAAAAGTGTTTGATAGAGTTCCGTATAGAAGATTAATTGCGAAGGTTAAAGCGCACGGTATACGCGGTCAGGTAGCTAACTGGTTAGAGGAATGGCTTCGTGTCAGGAAACAGAGTCGTTGTTAATGGTAGGGAATCGAGGTGGTTGGCTGTAGGTAGCGGTGTCCCTCAGGGTTCAGTGTTAGGCCCATTGCTATTCGTAATCTACATTAACGACATAGATATAGGCTTGACTAGTAACGTGTCAAAATTCGCGGACGATACTAAAATAGGCTGTAAAGTTCTTAACGTGGACGATAGAAATAGGCTCCAAGACGATGTAAATAGGATTATGGAGTGAACGGATAAGTGGCAGATGCAATTTAACGTTGACAAATGTAAAGTTTTGCATATAGGTTCTCGTAACAATACTTACACGTACACGATGGACGATAGACAGTTCGCGAGCGTTCACGAGGAAGTAGATTTAGGGGTACGCGTATCTAACGATTTAAAAGTTAGGAACCAGTGCCTGGAGACTTGCGCAAAAGCTAATAGGATGTTAGGCTTCATAGCGCGTAATTTCGAATTTAATTCGAAGATTATAATATTGACCCTTTACAAGTGCCTAGTCAGGCCTCATTTAGAATATACCGTTCAGTTTTGGTGCCCGTATTTGCGTGAGGATATTGATAGGTTAGAAAGGTTTCAGCGACGCACCACGAAACTAATTCCATCACTACGCAACAATTCTTACGAAGATAGGATTAAAGAGTTAGACTTGCATTCACTTGAAACTAGGAGATTAAGGGGGGAGCTTATTGAAGTTTTCAAAATCGTTACTAAAATCGATAACGTAAATTTTCACAAATTGTTCATTTTCGATAATATCAATACTCGTAATAACGGATTTAAATTACGTGGTAGGCGTTTTATTACTAACATCGCTAAAAACATTTTTACGTTTAAAGTAATTGATAGAGAAAGATCTTCCCACGTCCATCGTGAACTCGACCAGCGTTAATATGTTTAAGAACCGTTTAGATAGGCATTTTAAAAATATTAACGTCGTTTAAAATAATATAACAATTAGCAACAGGAGGTCTGGGTGGTGATAGTCGAGGTTTAAGTCTGTTGACAATTGATGCAGCTTGTGACATAACAGCGTGTGATATGCTAGCGTTAAATTTATATTATTAAAAAAAAATGAGGAAAGAATTTAAAAAAAATTAGGATCAATGAAAGAAAGCCACCCCCAGCCTTCTTTAGTTAGCTTTGTTAGGCTAACTAACGAAAATATCACGACCTAACCTAACCACTCGTTAGGTCAACTGTATGCCCTTCACAGTTTAGACTGTGTTTGCATGGTGTGTAAGCGTTCTTATTTTACTTCTTTTCATCTTTCACCCCTTTCCTATTCTCCTCGACTATTTTTCCGAGTTGTCGGCAGTGGCCGGCGGATGATGATGGCGAGTCTTTCTCTCTCTTTTTCTGAATGAATGTTAACCCACGAATGATAGGTTTTACTACTTCCTTTAAACCCCAACTCTCTTCTTTCTCTCGGGCTAACCTCAGAGTGGATCTTAGGGTCTTTGTTAGCCTTAGCTTCAGACTTCAGTAGATCTGTAGATGTAAAAAGGGCAGATATTATATAGTGTATATATAGTATTTATATTATATATATATTATTATATATAGTTATATGCATATTATATATATTATTATATTATATAAAGGACGCACATTATATATTGTATATATAGTATTATATATATTATATTATATATAGTTATATGCATATTATATATATTATATATAGTATTATATTATATATATATTATAGTTATTATATATATTATGATCGGTCTCATCTCAAAAACTAGACGTGCTGAGGAAAACCGAAAACAGATTTGGAATCAGCGTCCCAACAGCTATCGAGCCCACCCATAATTACAGTATCTCTGATGAAAAATACTTGTTGGGCAGTGTAATAATAAAAAAAGGTACTTTCCTGTTTTCCCGGACCCCAAACTTTTTGTCGAAAATATCACAACTTATACTAACCAATTGTCAAGGGCATACAGTTGACCAAACAGGAAAGCACCGGTTTTTCTTTATTATTATTAATAATTTTTTAAAGTCTACATTATGGACATACAAGAAATACGGTTAGGTCAACTGTATGCCCTTGACAATTGGTTAAATTGTGATATTTTCCGCAAAAAGTCTGGGGCCCAGGATAACAGGGGAGTACCATAAAAAATTCTAAATTTCTTGAATAATAATTAAATATATATATTAATAACAATAGAACAGACATATGGTAATAATAATAAACGGTAACAATTTGCGCACTCGCATACAACGATAAACGATGAACGCCACACTAAAGTAAATACGAGTACTTCAGTAATTAAAATATTAATATAAAATTTAAATCACTAATGAGCAAAATGTTAGTAAAATGAAAAATTAGACAATTAAACACTGCAATCAATCAGATACACACAAAGAAAGGTAGGGACCTTAATCACTTTTCATGAGCTTTGTGAAATGCATCCGATCTCAGTAAAAAAAAAATAATAATCCCACTTTGATTCAGGAATATCCGCAAGTAGAACAATCAGCTTCAATTGTTGGTTGCCCAATGAAAGAAAACGAAATTATCTAGAGACTAAGCACAAGGGCTTGAGGTGCAGAAATAAGGTTTAATAATTCAGTGTGGCATTTAAAAAGAGTTTCTCGTACATAAAGTATTAAGCATAAATGAATAATACTTACAACTGGAGTTAACATTGGTATGGCCCTAGTAGTATCCCCGCAAAAAGGGAGACAGAATTGAGGCGCATTGAAACGTGCCCCTGGAGGGACCCCCTGGAGACCTTCGTCTCCGTTATGAGGGGCCTCCTTCCTTATGTTCCTCACCCAGTTTATGGGGCCTCACAGTCTCTAAATGAGGGACACTTGTGGTTTGCCCCTTCACGGGGCCCCCTACCTTCCTTTATGAGGTTTCTTTTATGAGATATATTTAAAAACAAAACAAACAAACAAACATTCCCGATGCCGGGGATACGTTAACCTAAGTGTAGGTTGAGTAGGAAAAAAATTTACGCGGTCGCCGTTAGTTTTAGCATTCTGGAAGCGCTCGTGCAGAAGATGCATTTCTGATGCATCAGCTTTCTGCTAATATACCCCGTTAACTTCATTGCTGTTCCGTGCGTTGGTCTCTTCACACGAAGGTCAAGCTGGTGGTCCCGCCTCTAGGTCTGGCTTGGTGGAGGTGCGAGTTGCTCTCTTGCGCTCTCCACCGTACATAACCAGGTACACCCGGTTCATCTGGTACCGTCCTAAGCCAGGCATCTAGTCTTCTCTTGAAGACTTCAACTTTGACCCCTGTAACGTTTCTGAGGTCCTTTGGAAGCTGGTTAAAAAGTCTTGGCCCCCTGACAACCAAGCTATATTCCTTCAGTGTTGAGGTCCCTTTTGGGGCCTTTAATTTGGGAACACTACACATCCTGCCTTTCCTATTTTCCAGTGTTGTTTGAATGGTAATTGAGTTTAGTTTGAGGTTTGGTAGCAGTTTTTCGATCATTTTCCATAATTACTGTATGTAGATTATGGTGTACCTCTTTCTCCTTCTTTCCAGGGCGTACAGATTTAGTTTACGTAGTCTTTCCCATTAGTTGAGCTCTTTGCAGCCATCAATCTTGGCTGTGAAATGTCTCTGCGTTTCTTCTAGTTTATTACTTTCTTCCTTTTTTTATGGGGACGTCAAAACTGAGCAGTATTCAAGGTTTGGTATAATCAGTGTTTTTAGCAGGGGAATCATTACTGTCCTGTCCCTTCTTTTGAACGTTCTTAGTACTTGTCCCCAGACTCTTTTTGCTTTATTTATCGTTTTCTGATTTTCTGTTTCGAATTTCGCATCATCGGTCATTATTACTCGCAGATCGATCGCTTTCGTGCTTCTTTGAATTTCATGTCTATCTGGAGCATAATATGCAGTCTGTTTAAGTTCCTCTTTTCTACCATATCTCAAGAGCTGAAATTTCTCGGTGTTAAATGTAATGTTGTTGTCTTCTGACCATTTGTATATTTTGTTCGTGTCCCTCTGCAAGGCCTCCACTTCATTTACATCGCTGATTTTTCTGCTGATCTTTGTATCGTCTGCAAAGGATGTTACTATACTGTTGCTGTTTACTTCGCTGTCTATGTCTGTTAGCATGATAATGAACAGGAATGGGGCCAGTACTGCTCCTTGTGGTACTGAGCTGCGTACTTCCGAGTCTGATGATGATATACCTTCAATTTTGACGACCTGTAGACGTTATCTGAGTAAGTTGTAGATCCATTTTCCCACTTTGCCTGTTATTCCCATATATTTCACTTTATGTGCTATTATACGATGATCACATCTGTCGAAAGCTTTATTAAAATTTGTGTATATGACATCGTAGTTGGCATTGCCTTCCAGTGCATCTAGGATATTGTTGTAGTGTTCTATTAGTTGTGATAGGCATTATTTACCTGATCGGAATCCGTGCTGATTTTCGTTGAATCTTTCCAGTGTCTCGAAGAAATCATAAATTTTCTCCCTAGCTATTCTTTCAAATACTTTGGTGAGGTGGGACGTCAATGACACTGGTCTATAGTTCTTTGCTTGAGATCTGTCCCCTCCTTTTTATATAGGGGCAATGTTTGCTCTTTTCAAGATGCTCGGTATTTCCCCCTTGTCTAGGGATCTTCTCCATATCCAGTATAGAGGTGTAGCTATTTCACTTTTACAGTTTTTAATCAATAATGCGTTCCAATTGCTCGGACCTGCAGCTGAATGTGGTTTCACTTGTCCTATAGCTCTCGCTACATCTTCTGGGGTAAAATCAAAGTCTGTTATACATTCTTCTTGCAATTTCTCTTCAAAGAGAATCGCTGGGCTCTCACTGTTTCAGATATTTGTTTTGGATCGTCGATTAGTTCATTATTTCTCTTCCTTAAGGGCCTAATAGCGGCGCGCGCTTTTGTTTTCCTTTTCGCATAGCTATAGAAGTATTTTTAATTTTCATTTATTGCTTCTCCCGCCTTTTCCTCTATCCTCCCTGTATGGTCCTTAATCAGGGTTTGAATTTCCCTATCGATACCCTCCAGTTTTTTTTACTACTTTCCTGGCATTATCTCCGCAGTTGGCTAACTTCGCCTACACACACTTTTTTTTTTTTTTGCAGAATAGTCTTCTCTTTTGCCTCTCCAGCCCGCTCCTCTTTCCTTTTGGCTGTGATTTCGGAGCATATTTTTCTAAAATTCACGTTTTTTCTTCCAAGATTGTTAGCATTTCTTCAGTTGTTTTAGTCTCTAAAACTGTTCTCCCCTCTATTTGGGCCATGTGCGACCTCATTGCTTCCCAATTTATAGTCTTGGAATTTAAGTTAAAGGCCGCAAATTTGCTTCTTTCCTCAGTATATGTATTGTCTTTTAATGTTGTCTTCATATTTGTTGATACCTCGATTAAGTTGTGGTCTGAGATAATGGTTGGGGTTATTTTTATATCAACAATCAAGTTCGTGTTATTCGTGAATACCAGATCTCGGCAGTATTTTTTCTGGTATTTTCTGTTATCTTCTGTGTCAGCATAAACTCATTTGTGAGAGCATCAACATTTTTGTTTGCTCTTGGTCTTCTCTTGTCCCCTCCTTGTCCTGGTGTATATATATATATATATATATATATATATATATATATATATATATATATCCACCTTTTTGTATTTTATAAATGGAACAGTAAAGTCTCCGCAGATCATTATATTGGGAGATGGAGGGTTTATGGCCTTTATTAGCTTTCTGATGTCATCACTGGCCTCCGAGAATTTTTTGATTGAGGTGTTTGGAGGTCTATAGATGACTTAGTATTACGTTTAGTTTTTCTATTTTCACTGCGAGGAGTTCCACAAAGCTGTTTGATTTACTTATTATCGTCTCTGTCATATGACTTTCATGTACATACTGTATACAGTATAGCACAGCCATCTTTAAGTCTCGTTGTTCTATCCGCTCTTAGTAAGTTGAAGCCCTCTATATTTATCTTTTCCTTATCAATACAATGTCCGCAGTTTTCACAATTTCCTTGGCAATCTTTAAGATGAGTTTCTGTGAGGCATGCGATGTCCGCCTTGTTTTGTCCATAAATCCTTTCAGGTATGAAACTTTGTTGAGTGATTGTTTTGGTCTTATTCCTTGAATATTAGCCAGGACAATATTTATGTTCCTTGTTTTTCGTTGCCCCTTGTGCATTTTAAGTTCGTTTTCCTTCGGTTTCGTTTGTTCTGTTGCCCTATATTCTTCCGAGAGAGATCCGTTTCCGCCTACCTGTTTGATACCTTCTCGCCCGGAAGGCGTTTGGCTCGGGGGCTTCCAGCTGTGTCAACTGCATGCGTTGGATGACATTTACCAGCCGTATCGTGTCCGCGATGTTGAAAAAAAAAATTTGTCCGCTTATTGTGTTCCTATTGTTGGTTTACGTCGTCGTCGTCGTTGGCCTAGGCAAGCTACGGCTTGGGACCGTAGCGCATCTATCCGGTATAGATTAACCTGGATGATGTAGCCATAAGCACTGCCGCTAGTTAAGTGCCAACCAGTGATTATCTCACTAGCCGTATTGAGTCCGTTAGGCGAAACTACGACAGTACCAAAGGTGGAAAATATAACCTTTGGTTTTCTATTGTTTATTTGCAAAATGGACATGGCATTAGATTAAAATAAATATTTGAATATAAATAATTAACTGACAATTGTGATATATAATTAATTATGTTTACATACAATAAAATAATATAGTATACATAAAATTAGTATTAATGTGGTTCACAATTGAATTATAATGGGGTAACTAATTTAAAATGAATTTATACTATTCCGAAATTCAAGACGGTAAAATTAACATTTATCTTGAAACTAAAATAAGAGTATTCACTACACATCCCCCACCAGAGAGGAAGTTCAAAGAGTTCCGAACGACACAGATTTCCGCTGAACCTTTTTGGTAGCTACTTGTACCTCACTTAAGGTTGATTCCAAAAACGCAGGCTTAAGACGATCGATAGAAACCTTGTCGACCTTGGAACCGCGCTGGATGAGAAATGATTTGCGCGTACGTCGGAGAACTTCATAGGGTCCGTCATATGGACATTGGAGAGGCCGTTTTGGGACAGGTACACGAACGAAAACGTGGGTGCAAGACTGGAGGGCTGGGGAAATAAAGATGTTCTGTTGGCTAGTCAATCGAGGGGGAACAGGCTGAAGGGACTGCATGTGAGAGGAAAGTGTTTGAGCGAATTCCGTAGGATCGCATGACTTATCCCCTGCAGTGAAGTAGCCACCTGTAGCCGCAGTGTTGTTCCATAGACTAGTTCAGCCGCTGTAGTCTTCAGATCACTCTTAAATGCAGAGCGAATACCAAGCAAAACGAGTGGAAGCTTATCCATCCAATGGGAGTCTTCGTGACACATAAGGGATGACTTCAGCTGGCGATGGAAGCGTTCGACGAGGCCGTTAGCTTGCGGATGATACGCACAGGTATGCGCATGTACTGTACCCAACAAGCTGGTAAACTTCTTCCAAAGCGAAGACTCAAATTGGCGACCTTGGTCAGTGATGACTTTTGTCGGCAATCCAAATCTTGATACCATCCATGAAGAAAGGCTCTTGCAACAGTTTCCGCTTGGATATCAGGAAGTGGGATGGCTTCAGGCCATCTGGAAAAGCGGTCGAGACAGGTGAGCAGATAACGTTGGCCTTGAATCACTGGAAGAGGGCCAACAATGTCTACATGAATTACCTCAAATCGCTGGGATGGGGGCGGAAATGCGTCAAAGGGGGACCTGGTGTGCCTTTGGACTTTGGCACGCTGGCAGGCAAGGCACGTTTTGGTCCAATGTTTGACATCCTTCCGCATCGAGGGCCAAACAAAGCGAGAGGTAACCAGGTGTTGCGAAGCACGGATACCAGGATGGGAGGGCTTATGAAGATCCGTGAAGACTGCTTTTCTGTGACATGGAGGGACATAAGGGCGAATAGCAGCTGTTGATACGTCGCAATAGAGGGGCACAGACAATCCTGGCATACTCATTTTCTTGAGGGAAAGTGAGTGAGTGGAGTCTTCTCTGAGCAGTTCTTGTAGTTCCGTATCCTTATCTTGATCCTGTGCAATAGCATTCCACAGTGTAGAGCTGAGGGTAACAGAAGTAATCTCTATTCTTGAAAGTGCATCCGCTGGAGTGTTCAAGACACCTTTGATGTGGCGGATATCTGTGGTAAATTGCGAGATATAATCGAGTTGCCTGATGACTCTGGGAGAGTGGTTACAGCTGTTTTTATTGAAGACAGTGACCAAAGGTTTGTGGTCGGTAAAAACACAAAACTCTCGGCCTTCAAGGAAATGTTGAAAATGCTTCACGTTTAAGTAAATAGCAAGAAGTTCACGTCCGAAAGCACTATAACGCGTTTGGGCTGGCTGCAGCTTTTTCGAGTAAAAACGCGATGGGTGCTTGTTGACCGTTAATGGTTTGTTCCAACACCCACCGATCGCAACATCTGATGCATCGACCGTCAGAGTTAGGGGGCATCACTGATAGGAAATGACAGAGACAATGCACTATGATAGCATTTTTGGCATTGTCGAACGCCTGTAAACTATCGCTACACCATACCAATTTCGTTACCTTGCGTTTGTGTGTGATCATAGCGTGTAGAGGAGCAAGAACACTGGCACAGTTTTTAATGAACTTGTGGTAATAATTTACCAACCTAGAAACCGACGTAACTCACGCTGATTATTTGGCATTGGGTAATTTTTTATCACTTCACACTTGTCCTGAAGGGGGTAATTCCGTGCTGCGAAATCGTGTGACCAAGAAATTCCAAGGTTGGCTGTGCAAACACACACTTAGATGCATTAATAGTAACACCGTATTGTTCTAAGCGTTGAAAAAGGAGTGAAAGATGTTCCTTATGTTCCTCTTCCGTTGAGCTGGCCACAAGCAATCATCGATGTAGGCATAAACAAAGTCTAAGCCTCTGGTGACCTCATCTATAAACCTCTGAAAGGTTTGCGCAGCATTCCGTAGCCCGAACGGCATCTTCACAAATTCGAATAACCCAAATGGTGTACAAACTGCAGTCTTGGGAATATCCGAAGGCTCTACGGGAATGTGGTGGAAAGCCTTAACGAGATCTATTTTACTGAAGATAGATTTTCCGTGGAGAAGAGAAGTAAAGTCTTGGACATTTGGTACCGGATATCGGTCCGGGATGGTTGTCGAATTCAAAAACCGGTAATCCCCACATGGTCTCCAGTCTCCTGACTTCTTCTGGACCAGGTGTAGGGGAGAGGACCAACTGCTTTTGGAAGGTCTTATTATCCCAAGATCCAGCATAAGCTGGAATTCCGATTTGGCAGCTTTCAGTTTGTCCGGGGCAAGACGTCTGGGTTTTGCAAACACAGGGGGACCTTTTGTTGTAATGTGATGGGTAATGGTGTGCTTAATGGTATCACCCATCTGCATCGGTTGAAGAATTCCTGGATATCGCTGGAAAAGGCACTGGTACATGGAATTAGGGGGAACGAGGGAAAGTGCAGAGTTCGAGGCGTCCGGAAGGGCAACCTGTTTGGCAAGAACAGAAAGCAGTGTGGCCTGGTCGCATAAGCGTCGCTTGTCAAGATCCACCAGGAGTTTGAAATGCTGGAGGAAGTCAGCGCCGATTATGGGATGCTGCACTTGAGCACAGATGAAAATCCACTTGAAGGATCGGTGAAGGCCCAAGTTTAGTTCACGCGACTGAGTACCGTACGTGGGTATGCGTGAACCGTTAGCAGCGTATAGAGGCGGAGATTCCGAGTGCTTATGACCAGATTTTTGAGGGAATACACTGACTGACGCTCCGGTATCAATCAAGAAATTGACACCAGAGTTCCTGTCCTTTATGAATAACAGGTTGGCAGTGCGAGTACTAGACGCCATTAGGACTCGCTGCTGGGGTTTTCCGACGAAAAAATTGCAAGGGGAGATGCACTTCCTAGCCTTCTTTCCAAATTTCGAGTGGTAGAAGCAGATCTTCCCGGAACTCGAACGATGCCTCTTCGTAAATCTTGACCGAGAATGGCTTCTTTGCCGTTGATTTTGTAGCAGAGAACAAACGTGGTTGAGTTGTTGACTTAACTCTTTCACTTTCAACTCCAGTTCCGATTGTGTGTTCACGTTGTTGACCGGAGCTGCGTCAATCTCCACTACTTTGTCGGCAGTTTCTGCTAGTTTATCAACTGGAGTAGCAGGATCCATAGTGGCCAAGACACGCTGAGCTGATGGAGGAAGTTTCTGCAAGAACAACTGTCTAAAGATGTCCTTATCGAAGGTTTGTGCGCGTTCGCCTAGAGCGCACTGCATAGCCCTCAGCATTTGAGTGGGCTTACGGTCTCCAAGTTCTTCTTTGAGATTAACTGATGTAGTTTCTCACGCTCGGAGACAGTGGTGCGGCGCAGGATGGCAGACTTCAGATCGTTGTACGGGTCCTCACTCGTGGAAGGAGATACGATGACGTCACGGACTTCAGAGATGATGCTCGCTGGTAGAGAGGACAAAACATGATCGTATTTCGTCCTGCTAGTGGTGATCCTTCCCAAGTTTGAATTGTGATTCCACTTGGTGGAACCAAATAAATGGATCACCCGGCCAGAAGACGGGGAGCTTTACGCTCAATGTGGAGATGGCACCAGCGTCGTCAGGCATCTTCTCCTATGCTTGCTAACGTACAAGCAAGACGACAAGTTCCCAACGAAGGAGTGGAGGTTGAGACGAGCGCAGGCACAGAGCGCACGGGCAGGAGTGAGGGGCAGAGGGCACGAGCGACATTACAGTCTGGTCCTAGTCGCTCGGGTGAAGGGGGTGATGGGCACGAACGACGTTACAGTCTGGTCCTAGTCGCTCGGGTGAAGGGGGTGATGGGCACGAACGACGTTACAGTCTAGTCCTAGTCGTTCGGGTGAAGGGGGTGATGGGCACGAACGACGTTACAGTCTAATCCTAGTCGTTCGGGTAAAAGGGGTAATCCAGCTCCGGGGTCACCAATTGTTGGTTTACGTCGTCGTCGTCGTTGGCCTAGGCAAGCTACGGCTTGGGACCGTAGCGCATCTATCCGGTATAGATTAACCTGGATGATGTAGCCATAAGCACTGCCGCTAGTTAAGTGCCAACCAGTGATTATCTCACTAGCCGTATTGAGTCCGTTAGGCGAAACTACGACAGTACCAAAGGTGGAAAATATAACCTTTGGTTTTCTATTGTTTATTTGCAAAATGGACATGGCATTAGATTAAAATAAATATTTGAATATAAATAATTAACTGACAATTGTGATATATAATTAATTATGTTTACATACAATAAAATAATATAGTATACATAAAATTAGTATTAATGTGGTTCACAATTGAATTATAATGGGGTAACTAATTTAAAATGAATTTATACTATTCCGAAATTCAAGACGGTAAAATTAACATTTATCTTGAAACTAAAATAAGAGTATTCACTACACTATTGTTATTCCTATTCCTATTGTTATTCCTATTGTCATTTAAACTTTGTCCTTTGGGTCCGTCGGGGGATGTTGATAGTAGCATTTTTTCCCGTATTTGCAGGTTCCATATTTTGCGTAAGTCTTTGTCTTCAAATTTACAATGACCTTTACTGTAGAAGAAATTGCATATTGGAGGATGTTCATGCATACATTGTCCTCTTTTAAATCTGCAATTATCTTTTATATAATATCTGCATATAATTCCTTCCCCATATTTACTCGTGGCCTTTGGTTTTTGCTCCTTATTGGTGGACAGTTTCACTCTGTTTTCTTGATTGCCCTCTTGTCTTTTCCTATTTGTGATATTTGTGTTAATGTCCTTCGTTGCCTTTATACTATCTGTTGTCTTTATACTCGCTTTCGCCTGCATGGTTTCGGCCTCGTTGTGTGACGGTATTTGATTTTTTGTTATTTGGCCTTTCTTCGTTTCTTCTGTTTTCCTCTGTTCTTTATTAGCACTTTCCTCTTTCATTTTTTTCTCTTAGTCTCTTTCTGCTTTAAATACTATAAGGGAGTTTATTTCGGTCATACACTTTTCGCAGAAAAATTTTATCCCATTAAGTTGCTTTGCGTTCGTTATAAGAGAGAATTTTTTCATCTTCCCATTCTAGGTATCTAAAATCAAAAAGCAGCTGACAAAGGTCGCACCTCATCGCCTTTGTCTCATCTGTTGCATCATTGCAGATACCACAGAGTTGCAGGAATTTATTGACCATTTCCATGTTACTGATAGAGGGTAGCCGCGGGTGCATAAAATTGAGTCAAGAACGATATTATGGGAAGTATTGGGTAGGGGTTGATTCAAGCTGAGTGAGGGAAAGTATTCTCCGTTACTCCGGGGAATGGGGGATGTGGCACGCTGTATACTTCACTGATTGGTGCTCGCGATTGTGCTGCGGGGGATAATGGGGTTGGGGGTATTTGTAGGAATTTCGATAGGCAGCTAATTTTCTTTTCAAAGAAACACTCGGAAAACTGCTGTATAGCGTAATTCGCTTCGTTTTTATTTGCTTTTTTTATATATGCCGCGTATTTTACTTTTTAAAAAGAATACCACTATACACTATCAATTAACTCACAATATCAGCACCGTGTAAAACTGATTAACTGCAGGATTTTTACTGTGATACCGCTTTTATTCGGACTTTCAATCGAAACACGTGTAACCGTCACACCATCAAAACACACATATCCCATATATATTATATAATATATATATATATATATATATATATTATATATAGATATATATATAGATATATAGATATATATACAGAGGGTGATCAAATAATTAGAGCCACTACATAAAAAATAGTTTTTCTTGTATAAATTTATTTCTAATACTAATAATAGTAAAATTTGGCTAATTTAAACACTTATCTCATTTCAGAATATATTTATATACACTCTACAGTCATATTAAACACATTTAGTACTTAGTGGGTCCTCCTTTGGCCTTAATTAAGGCAGCAACCCGTCTAGGCATACTCTCTATACAGGCTTTGCAGCTGGCCTGTATCTCAGGATCACTGTTCCAAACAGCAATTATTCGTTCTATTAACTGTATTCGAGTTATTTCCTTGCCTTTCAGTCTACGCTTTACTATTTCCCATAGGTTTTAGATAGGGTTCATATCCGGAGAATTTCCTGGCCAATCCACGAGAGGCATATTCTTTGCAGCCAGAAAACTTTTAACTGACTTTGCAGTGTGGCATGGGGCCGAATCTTGCATAAAATGGAATGGCTCACCATTTGGAAACCAGTCGGCGATCTGTGGAATAAGTCTTTTTCCAAAACCTTTCGGTATTGGTCCTGTCTCATAGTACCCTCAACAATGTAAATTCGTTCAGTACCTTTACCGCTTATCACTGCCCATATCATGACAGATGTTGGATGTTTAACCGTACTTACGACACAGTCTGGATGATATTCCTCACCGACACGTCGCCAAACGTACTGTGAGTTATCAGACATGACTTGGAATGTGGATTCGTCACTGAAACACACCTGCAAATGAAAAGAGAAAGAAATGATTGCAACCAAAATGAAATGTGCCTTGTCATACAAATATCAAAATAATACATTTTACTCAAAATAAGCATACAAGATCACTAAAATATTGTGACTTACCGATTTCGTCATCTACAGTGAACTTTGAGTAGTATTTAGCCCACTTTAAGCGATTTTTTATCATTGTTGGAGTCAATTTTGGCGTTTTCCTTGGCCGGCGACTACTCAATCCAAATTCTCTGGCACGCCTTCTTAAGGTCCAGCTCCAATTTAAGTTTGTTAGTAGTGTTTCTCCTATTATTTGCTAGTTTCTTTTCAATGCATCTGTCGGCTCTAGGTGTAGTTATCCTTTTCCGACCACATTTACCCTTTCTTTTTGGAGTCAGCTCTGGTTTATCCCCTTCAACTTTAATTTTGGATGCGATCCTGTCAACACTCGCACGTGACACATTCAGTTCTCTGGCTATTTTTCTGTGAGAATAATCAGTTGCAGTCAGCAGCGAGAGCATTCTACCTTTCTTCTTTGGCGATAGATCACATTTCTTACCCATGTTGGGTAGCCTACAGTACATAAAAGTTATTCCTGTAAAGAAACACTAATTTAATAAAAAGAATCACAATACGTTGCTCAGAAACAATATTATATGGGTGTATGAGTGCATATTCCACGTACAATGGTTTAAATATAATAACTTATCATTAACTTAACATACACCTAACGCACCTGGCCACTTGACACAACCTTCCACGTTCACAGCTGAAACACTACTGAACCCACTTTTCACATACTCCCTTCCCCCTACTCCCCAAATTAACCCCTATCCCCAGTTTCTGTTATTCAGGTAGAGAACACTACATGTATTAACAATTTGGAATACTGTCTGCATACTTAAAAGGTTATTATTTAAACTAAAAACACCATATTATAATGAAAATGTGTTTTTCAAGGGGTGGCTCTAATAACACAGGCCTGCAAAATTGAGGGTCCTAAAAACTTTTTTGAAATTGTATGCTGGTTTTATAGGAATTTGGGGTGCTAAATCCAAAAACGCCCTCAGATTTGCTCCATCACGTATAGTTTTTTCACAATTTGCTATGACGTTTTTATGTTGTAATATGTTACTGAATAAAATAAGTAGTAAAGAATTACCACATGAAACCTATTTCCTGACCATTTCTGAATATATTTATTTTAAAAAACTATAAAACTTGGATACTTACATCTTTACTTAGTGCATGGGTCGGGGAACTTTTTTGGGTATTACCCAAAAATCTATTTGAGTGAAATGAAATTACCCCCAGACTTCAAAGTAAACAAAAACAAGCCAATTGCTCTTAAAATTGTTGCATATGGTGTCTCTCATACCGCACGCATTACCCCCAAAATGTTTAAATGTACCCCATTTGGGGTAATTTACCCCTGTTCGCCGACCACTGACTTAGTGGAATGGCTTAGTAGTCCCGTTTTCTTTTGCCAGTGAAGCTGCGCCTGTTGCATTTCCTTTTGTGCGCTGCTTCCGGATTTTCACGATGCAGCATCCAGCAATAATCCCCCATCATGTTAACGTTCCACCGGCCTTGGTATCTCTTTTCCATCTCCTTAATGTCTTGATGGAAACGTTCTCCCTGTTCCTCACTTACTGCACCTAGATTTTCTGGGAAAAAGTCCAAGTGTGCATTCAAGAAATGAATTTTGATACTCATTGAGCATCCCAAAGCTTTGAATTTCTCCAGCATGTTTTCAACAATGAGTGCATATTCAGGGTCCTTATTATTCCCAAGGAACTTAGTAACCACACTTTTGAAGGAATTCCAAGCCTCTTTTTCTACTTCAGTCATCGTAGACAAGAAGTTTTCATCTGGCAGCAGTCTTCTAATGTCTGGGCCTACAAAAATACCTCCTCTTAATTTTGCTTCTGATAGGTTAGGGAACTTCTTGCAGAGGTACTTAAAGCATTCTCCACTTTTTTCTAATGCCTTAACAAACTGTTTCATAAGGCCTAGTTTTATATGAAGAGGTGGTAGAAGTACTTTCTTTGGTCAACAAGATTTTTACGCAAATATTCTTGCTTCCAGGTTCTAGAATCTTCTTTGTGGCCAGTGTTTTTGCTCCCAGTGTTGACTCTTTGCTCTGCTATCCCATTCACAAAGGAAACATGGGAACTTAGTGTATCCTCCCTGCTGCCCCAGAAGCATGCACAATACCTTAAGGTCTCCACAAATCATCCAGTGATGATCATAATATTTTATCTTTGTAAGAACCAATTCCAAATTCTCATAACTTTCTTGGAGATGTACCGAGTGACCAACAGGTACAGAGGCATACTTGTTCCCATTGTGCAAAGGAACAGCTTTTAGACTTCTTTTAGAAGAGTCGATGAAAAGTCTCCAGTCATCCGCTTTGTACTCAATGCCAAATGCCTGTACCAAACCATCAATATCACTACAGTAAACTAAATTGCCCTCATGTGAAAAGTAGTGAATAAACTCCTTTTATCTTCTTTTACAATCGATGTTCCAGCTGATAATAAATTTCTTTCTTTTAATCTGGAGCCTAAGAGTTCAGCAGATTCCTTGGATAATCCCAAATCTCTCACTAAATCGTTTAGTTCAGATTGAGTGAACAACTGGGGGTCTTGACTTCCTATATCACACTGAAATTCTTCATGATCAGTATCTGAACCAGAATTACTAGGCAAATCTTCCAATGTTTCTGGTGGAAGCGGAACTGGAACTTCTGGCCCATGAGGAACAGGTCGAAAAGCTGATGGAAGATTTGGATAGAATATGGCTTTCTTATTTTTTGAGTTATAGCCTTTAACATCACAAGAGCAAAAATAGCAGTCATCACAGTGATTTTTTGGCTCCCTCCATACCATTGGCACACCAAATCTGAATGCTTTCTTTTTGCCTTTACACCATTTCCTTAGATCCTCTACGCAAATAAAACAAACTTTGTGTGGTGCCCATGGTTTGTCTTGGTCTCCTAGTTTCATTCCAAAGTAGGCATGGTACACTTGCCTAATAAAATTTGTTACGTTTCTTTGATGTTTCTTGATCACAAATCCCCGCATATGTAGCAGAAGCTGTCGGGACTGTTGACACATCCACGGCTAGCCATGATTCACAACTTACTACAGTACCCAGAACACAATAAGAGTCTTGAATTTAATTTAATAAAGGCTAAATAAGGCTTTCTTAACACTATCAAAACACGCTAGTTCGCTGATATAAAACACAAAAAACAACTCAAATCACTGAAAAAATTCGCTTCGGATGAATCATTGTGCGCACGTCATGAAATCTGAGTAATAACTGACTCATACGGCTTGGCAACCCAGTATTTATAGTCTCTTAGAAGTTTCTAGTAATTTCCAGAAATGTGGCATTTTCTCGAAGTCGCTTCACAAAAAAATCGAATTTGTGAAATAACTTTGTGTCGTATGACATTTTTATTGTGTTTTTCGAATTCAGCACACAAAAATACATTGTAAACAGCTAAAATTATGAAAAAAGTTTTTCCATCGCAGGCCTGTGTAATTTGATCACCCTCTGTATATATGTAGGATTGAACTCAAAATGGTCCCCTGAGGTTAAACTCACTATAGTCCGAATAAGTAATGGTAAATGACAAACACTATAATTTTTCTTTTTCATGATGTTAGCCCGACGAGGGCAACGGGTCACTCGCAAGAGGCCCCAAAATTATAGCTTCCCTCACCAGCTATCTGTAAAGCAGAGAGGATCCTGTCCCAAAGCTGGATCCTATCTGCTTTACAGATAGCTGGTGAGGGAAGCTATATTTTTGGGGCCTCTTGCGATTGACCCGTTGCCCACTTCGGGCTAACATCATGAAAAAGAAAACTCTATGGTATTTGCCATTTACCATTACTTATTCGGACTACAGAGCATTTAATTTTCCCAGAAGAGTTCCTTGTTGCATGCACGGTCTGTGTGTATCATATATATACTCGTAAATGGAAACATCGTATATATTATGTAAGAAGAACTGTAGTGTCTGACAAATAGCAAAAATTTCTTTTACGCTGACCTTGGCATAATGGCAACATGATCTTGACAAACGACCATTACAGTCTGAATATTAGAGATTATTTGGGCTTAAATAGGAAAAACCTTAAAACAAAATTCCATAATATACAACCTACCTAATTGACCTATTCAAAGACGTGTAAGATCTCAAAAAGTAATTTTTTTGCCAACTGTGTGTAGGTTCACCGATTTGTCTTAGTATATTAATTGGTACTACGCAAAATAAAATTAGAATAAATACAGTTAACTTATAAATAAATTCTGTTTTGGTCTAATATTTATATTACGAATGAGATCCAGAAAATATTAAGGAATTTTATTTAAATTTTATTTATCTCATCTTAGGGGAAGCTTATCTATTTCAATCCATTCGTATAGTAACGTGGTAACAATCATCATGAACAGCAAATATTATCATCATCATCATCGTACCTAATTGTGTATATATATATATTTTTTTTTTTCGAAGTCTTGGAGGGGTTTTATTTGGCTATAACTTTTTCTTTTTTGGTTAATTTATTTTTATTTTTAAATTAAAATACCATTGCTGCGATTAATGAAAATGGAATCCTGGACAGTGCAACAAAGAGTGGCTATTGTGGAACTTTATTTGACAAACAACTCTTCCATCGTTGCCGCTCAAAGTGCTTTTCGATTAAAATTCAACACGTTCTGCTCCTTCTGATCAAGCTATTCAACGGTACGTCGCTAAATTTCGTATGAGAAAGGGTCAGGGAGACAAACCACAGGCTGGGCGTCCTCGGACAAGTCGAAGTCCAACTCTGGTTGAGATGGTTCGTGAAAGCGTTGAGGAAAATCCACATCAGTCCGACGACGCATCCAGGAATTAAACATTTCAAGAAGTTCCTTACATCGAATTTTAAGAGAAGATATCAATCTTTACCCGTACAAAATTCAAATTGCTCAAGAAATTAAACCACAAGATCATCAGAGTCGGATAACGTACGCTAATGCAATTTTAGATTTACGCAATGAAAATGAAGATGTTAAATTTGTAATTAAAATCGCAATAAAAATATTTTCAAGTGTTACAAACCTTTTTTTATTTGATCCCCAAACAAAAAAGTTATAGCCAAATAAACCCCTCCAAGACTTCTGGGACACCCTTTATATATATACTTCAGACATTTTAAAAAAGGTCATGGTGACAACGCGCATACTTGAAATTTATAATTCATAAATCCAAATATTTATACGACTACCTTCCCTGCCATAAAAAAGGGTGTCAGGAAATGATTGCCCCCTCCTGTACAGAAGAAACTGAAAGGAATAGAAAAAAACAGACAAAATCACGCGAAAGAGCGTTTAATTTTGAATGAAAAACACTTGTTTTAATATCGGGTGTTGCCCCCATTTGCAGCTCTGACGGCCATTAATCGACGGGGGTATGATCCCAGAAGTGTCTCAAATACTCAGCCAGAAAAATTGTTGTTCTAAGCTCTACATCTGTAAGATAATTTAAAAAATTTAATTTATTCAAAATAAATATGTAATTTTTCGCCCTTCACATTAAATACAACATCTGGGAACTCATCTTACATGCTTGACACACATCTGTTGCAGTAATTGTTTTCAGACTAATAATGGCATTTGTCACATTAGCTGATTTCAGACTAGTAAATAAGTTTTATTTTCTCTAACAATGAATAACAATCATTGTTGTTGTTGTTATCATCATAATTAACTATTTATTTTAAATTATCTTAAACTTTATTATACAATAATACGAGTAACCATTGTTGTATTTTTTACATAAAAGTGCGAGACGATTCAACAAATTTCTTTGGGCGAAGGAAGATATATATATATATATATATATATATATATATACAGTAGTGCAAGCCAAGCTTTAAAAGAGCCCAGAGTACATACATTTCATATTTCAGAAGTGCAAAAACCAAACTCTGTATTCCTTCATTGCTATTGGCCCATATTTCAGATATATATCAGTTCATTACTTACAACAAATTCTATACAATATAACTTTAAATTAGATGTATTACATTTTAAAATACCAAGCGTTATGACTTTTTTAAATGATGAAAGATATCAATACAGCATGCTGCAAAATTCGCGGTAATAACGCCTAAGAAAAATTAATTTTAATTCAAAATTAAAAAGGGGCGAAACGAGCTAGATGCATCGATTAACACAAGATAGTTAATTGATAATAATAATAATAATATTGGCTCCCGTTTTACCATCAATTTTTAATTCATACCGTCACCCCTTTAAATCGGCATATCACTTCTTCGTTATATATTGCTACAAAGAAAACGAAACATTGTATTTTAACGCTGACCTCTAAAAATCTTATTGAGAAGTTTATATAGTGGTGGACCATTTGACCCACTAGTTATCCTATAAAAGCAAGTATTCTATAAAATACACTCGCGTTTTTAGTACCTTTAATAATGTGTTTCTTTCAAGCCACCACATCGCTGTGTTAGTTTTCATATTTCTGTCATAATTGTGACCAAATAAATATGAAAATGAAAAGGTTTATTGGCAAACTATAGTCCACATGACAAATATTAATAATTGAATGACAGTTCACATACTAAGGATAGAAATATTTACAATTAATTAGAAATAATACAGTAATGTCGAAGTTAATCGGAGCTACAGACAGACGTTTTCGTACCATGAATTCCATAGCTTAGAAGACAAACGGCAGGACTCATGAATAGCTTGGATAATCGGGCTGGTTGATTTTTTAATTCTTTGCATTAGACTGAATTGAACACGTCATGTTACGGCCAGGAAGCTCGGGACATTGTGGGTAACAAACATTTGCGAAGCTGAGCATGTCGGAGGTAATTTATGTAGGAGTCTAAAAATATAGATATATATGGGTTTTTTTAATATGGCCCACAACTACAAGTGCCGTGAAAGGTTGGACGCACCATCTGATGCTCGTATGTAGGAGAATTACGACTTCTGACTGATCGGGAACTTTGGTGTAGTGGTTAGCATGTCCGACCGGCAATTGGATGATCCCGGGTTTGACTCCTGGGAGGTACCGTTTTTTTCGTTTGTTCGTTCTTTCTCCTCGTCTTGTGCGGACGCTCTTCTACACAAGCGTCGTTCTTTACATTAATTATACTGTGTGTTGTTGGCAATTAAACTGTATATATGTACGGCATGAGAAAGTGCCCCCTCGGGGCATTTGATTCGGCTCGTATGTAGGAGAATTACGACTTCTGACTGATCGGGGACTTTGGTGTAGTGGTTAGCATGTCCGACCGGCAATTGGATGATCCCGGGTTCGACTCCTGGGAGGTACCGCATTTTTCATTTGTTCGTTCTTTCTCCTCGTCTTGTGCGGAGAAGAGGACTAGCACTAACCGATTAATATAATTTTTTCCATTAGTTTACTAAGCCCTACTTTTCAATAGCAGGATATCGTAGGAAATGCAAATGAAAATTGATAGATTTTCTTACTTTTTAGTATATTTAATCGTACAAAAAGGAAGAGTATCTTAACTAAATTGTTTTGCAGCTGATTTTCGCTTATAACTATTACTAGGGGCTTCTCTTATAAGTGTTCAGTCGGCCAACATACTGGGGCTATATTTTTCTTGGTGCCGCTTATGCATGGTTGATATATCCTGATTAAATCTTTCACTATGCCCATTGCTGACAGCGCCCATGATTGATGCGAAGAAGTGCAGGTGGGAGTGCAGGAACTGCATTTTGAAAGACATGTTACTCCTAGGGCTTAGTAAGCAATAAGCATTTGCTCCATCAGGGAAACATAGTTTTCTGATTTGTCGATGCCGAGGAAATTTGTAGTCACCTCTTTAAAAGCTTTCCACGCTGTTCTTCCAGCTTCATTCAAATCTAGTCAAATGCAGTGTCTTTCATCACTTCTCTGATCTTTTGGCGGGACCACAAAACCCCTCTGCAGCACCCCGACTCATTTTTATATATATATATATGTTAGAATTTGAATACGCACATATGAGCGTGTAACGGCATAGTATGAATCTTAACAAACAATCGTACGACGCTAGAAAAAAATAAATAGATAAATAAAAATAAAAACGTAGACGGAAACGGAACGACTTGAGAATCTCCCCATCAAGACCCACTTAGTAATTTATGAGTTATACATCTACTAGAGTTTCTGGTGGGATGATGGCTTCATACTCTTACAATGTATACTTGAGAATAAAGGGGAATCATTCTAGACAAGACATCCAAGAACCGCACAACAGAGACGGGGCACAAAAAATGTCGTCCTTTTAAGTGGCGAAAAAGCCTTCCCTATACCTTGTCTTGCCATAGAAATGCAGCGATAATAAATCTTGGACACATTTGGGTACTAATTTAATTGAGACTTAAGTACCATAATTATGTGCTTGATATTAAGAAATTAAAGGAAACTAACAATTATCATTTTTCCATATGCATATTATCAGAAAATACTCGTGTATTAAAAATACCTCACAAAAAAGCACAACGCGAAAACGCAATACAATAATACAAAGTTAAGTAAGAAACAATGTAACACATCAGACCATTAGTTTCCGGATTTGTTTTTTAAACTTTGACAAGATATCATCTACTGAAACTTAAAGTGTTGTCGTTTCCTCCTTCTCAAATGCTAATTGAACTAGTTGACATTTCCTGGCATTGCTCATACATCGTCTGTAGGGTGTTAATAGTCGAGTGACTGGAGAATCTTGCCTCACACGTCGCAGTCGATGCGCCAATGGTCACAGCAGAGCAAAGAAGGTAAATATTCGGAAAGGCTGGCTGAAACTGTTTGAACCATTCCAGAAACTTGTCCAACTTTGTACGTTGATCAGAATACTGTCGTTCATCTAGTAACTTTGACAATGTCATGCTTCTTGCAACGGTAGCCTCTTGAGAGAGCAGTGCAGTATCAAGTGACACTCCTGTGTTTTCAAGTAATAAACATATTGGAAGCAAATGATCAAATACCAGAAAATTATCAGAGGAAGGTAACAAACAACACAATGATTTCACAAGTGAAGAATTGAATTCAGAAAATCTGCGATCCAACTCTGTTGTAAGGTTGTTAATAATGTTAAAATAAATGGATAAGAATGGTTGATTACACTAGGCAACAAAGATTTTGTTACAGAAGACCAAATAGGTGCTCCTAGCTAATTTCGGTATGCTGATTTCAAATCTATAATTAGATTTTTTCTATCACGTCTAGATTTTGTGTAAAATGCAAATCACTTTTAGTAAAATTTTCTACCACGTCCAGATTTTGGTTTTAATCGGCTTAATGCCAGTAATATGAAACTTGCTTTTCAAGGTTAAAGCAATTTTTTTTGCCAACTATATACAAATTCGAACAATTTTGATAAATAAAATTTATCCCGAGTTGGCAACACTGAGTCAAGAGCATAGTAACGGGCAACGGCCCAACGGTCAGTCGCTAAGTGACAGTCAAGCAGAACGGTTGTTGAAGCTCTCTGCTGATGAGCACGTGACAGGTTGCGGTGACTTGTGTGTTTTTATAGCATTTGTTTTGTACTACGGTGTGTATTTCTTTTTATTTTGCACATCGTAATAATTACTTTCTACGTTTTTTCAGATATTGTATGGTAATTCAAAATGGCTTCAAATAGACGTGCTTGTGTAAATCACCCAGACAACTTCTGCTTTGTCTGTGGACAATATACACCTAAGCCACAACGTAGAAACATAACAACAAAGATTAAACTTGCCTACAAGTGTTATTTTGACTGTAAGTTAGGAGACCAACAGAGGGACTGGGCACCACATATTTGCTGTGCACAGTGCAATGCAATGTTAATAGCTTGGATGAATGGTAAAAGAAAAGCTATGCCGTTCTCAGTCCCCATGGTTTGGCGTGAGCCGAAAAATCACTTCAATGATTGTTATTTTTGTTTGACAAAGATTGCTGGTTTCACAAAGAAAAACAAATCAAAGATCACGTACCCAAACTGCGAATCAGCAATGAAACCAGTACCACATGATGAAACAAATCCACCACCAGTTCCACCAGCAACGATAACAGACAGCAGTTCATCTGAAGATTCTGCTAGTGATATAGAAACAGGGAAAGATGGCATATATGTTCCAGATGCAAATATTTCCCCACATTTGTTAAGTCAAGCGGAGTTAAATGACTTAGTGCGCGATTTGGAATTACCAAAAGAAAAGGCAGAGTTGCTTGGTTCAAGACTTCAAGAATTTAATTTTCTCCAACCAAACACCAAAGTTTCCCATTTCCGCCATCGCCATTTGCAGTTTTCATCATTTTACTTACAGGAAGAAAACGTTTGTTTCTGCCACGATATCAGTGGTCTGATGCAAGGGATTGGCTGTCGCTATGATCCAAAAGAATGGAGACTGTTCATTGACTCTAGTAAAGCTAGCCTTAAAGCTGTATTACTGCACAACGGCAATGAAAAACCTTCAATACCTGTAGCACATGCCACTGGCCTTAATGAGACTTATGAATCGATGAAACTGCTGCTAAGACTCATCAAATATAAGGACCACACATGGAATATTTGTGGCGACCTTAAAGTTGTATCATTACTTCTTGGGTTACAGTTGGGCTACACAAAGCATATGTGCTTTTTGTGTCTATGGAACAGCAGAGATGACAAGAACCACTACAAAAAACATGATTGGCCATCTAGAACTGAACATGTTGTTGGTAAATACAATGTGAAACACCCAGCACTTATTGACCCTCAGAAAGTACATCTTCCACCACTTCACATTAAACTTGGCCTTATGAAAAATTTTGTGAAGGGTATGGATCATCAAGGTAGTGGTTTCCAATATTTAAAGGATAAATTCAAAGCAAAGGAATATTGACAGATGCTAAGCTAGAAGCTGGAATTTTCACTGGACCACAGATCCGCAGTGTCATCCACGACTCATCGTTTCCATCTAACCTAAATGAGAATGAACTAGGAGCATGGACATCTTTCGTTGAAGTTGTCAAAAATTTTCTTGGAAACCACAAAGCTGAAAACCACCGTAAACTCGTAGAAAACATGCTTAAATCTTATGAAATAATGGGATGCAGAATGTCTTTGAAAATTCATTTTTTACATTCTCATCTTGACTTCTTCCCGGCCAACCTTGGGGCTGTAAGTGACGAGCATGGTGAGCGCTTCCACCAACAGATCTCAGTTATGGAAAACAGATACCAATGTAATTTCAACCCAAATATGATGGGAGATTATTGTTGGTTCCTGCAGAAGGAGAGCTCGTCATCCTACAAGCGACAAAGGAAGAGGACACACCAAAGTTTCACTTAAGAACAGGAATTTGCCTTTCAGTAGTAACAACAAAATACTAACGCGCTTTGGGTGGATGGTTGGGCGCAGGGGTGGTAACTCCGCCAGCGGAATTCCGCTGTCTGTCTTAAGCCAGAATAAAGGAGGAAAGACATCCCTGTTCACTAATTATTTAAGTATGCTTAACATAAAACGTGGCACGGAAAAGTAGCTTAGACGGCTTTCGTAATAGAAGCGGGTGAGAAAAAAAATGAAAAATAGGGGTTTTCGGTTACACAAAATCTGGACGTGATAGAGAAATTTTGATATCAGATCTGAAATCAGCATCAGCGCTTTAGTAGGAATCAGTAGTTCACGTGTCTGTAACAAAAAAAAGTTGAAATTTGTTGCCTAGTGTTATCAGTGTAGGTGCCAGTTTGTTGTCCCACCACATAATCGTCAAGATTACATGAAAGCTTTCTTTGGCGCTTGGGATATGGAGAAGCTTCTTGATTCGATAACTTGTGACCCTCCATCTTTGATAACATCTCTTGAAACTTCTCTGTAGTTCGCATATTCTTAATATGCAAAACTGTTTCACTCACAACTTGGTAGCCTGTAACTAAGCTGCATGATCTCGACTGCGGCATTTTATCAGTGCCTGAAAGAAACTGAGAATCTCATACATGATTTCTCCACAAAAAATGAAGCACTCTTTCTGGACAGCAGCTCGCAGTCCAGTCGCTGTCACAGATAATTCCACATTAGAGTCTGAGGCAAAATGTTCCAGGGTAGACAGAATGTTGTCAAAATTCTCCAAGAAAGAATTGGTCTTGTAATGGCTAATCCACCTATGCTCCATAAGTCGTGACATAGCAGTTGCCCCTGTTTTTTTGAAAACTGTCATAATTTTTGGTCTGGCTAAGAAATTACAGATTAGAGTGCATAAATCAAATAACTCACGCACTTCTGTCAGCTGTTCACAAGCGTGATCCACAACTGATGGTTGGAACAGTGAATGTGAGGAATCTCTCTACCAGTTTTTTCTGCAATTTTTGCCTGCACACCACCATATTTGCCAGACATTACTGATGCTCCAACATAGCATTGAGCAATGAGAAATTTCAGATCAAGTTCTCTAACAGCTGAGAGAATTTCTCCTGAGATGTAATCGGCATCAAATTTTTCTAGTTCATTGATTCCAAGTAGTTATAATAACTATATAATATGATAAAAATTCTTGGATATTTTCCGTTTGGGAGCTAGCAGCGAATTTTAATGAAAATCAGTATACTAATGTAGTTTTGGTCACTGATTTCAAAAATAACTTTCTTTTTTTGAAGAAATTAAAAACAAACATGTTAGAGCACTTTAAATAATTAATGTGTTTATAACGAAAATATCATGACTTAACCTAACCAATCGTCAAGGGCATACAATTGACCTAACCAGGCATTCAATTGACCTAACAGGGCATTCAATTGACCTAACAGGGCATTAATTCTTGATTTTTTTTTTGCTACCTTTACAGATCTGCCGGGATCCTTCAAAAAACGTATTCTTCGTAAAGTTGCACTTTTTACCGTTTGACCGACGCTTTTGGCAACGGAAGAACTGGGTATTTTTATCAAAGGAACACACTTTCCCACACTTAGAGCAGTTTGTGACTCTGGCTAAATTTAATGTGGTAATGTTTAATTAAGAATTAAATGTTTGTTTATAAGAATTTAATAATGCTTATTTAATAAAGATAATAATATTTAATAAAAATGTAATTACGTTAAATAAGTGTTTGGCTATACTAGATGGCAACGCCTGAACATGGTCTAGAGGCTGGGCAGAAATGCCCTTCAATCATCGGACTCCCTTGGGCTTAAGAAGGTGTTTTGTGTGTTACGATGTAGTTGTAAATTTAGAATAGTATTTACTCTCTCCGACTTAAAATGTTAACGTTACTCCCCCCCCCTTCGCATTACCCCGTTTATCTAAAAGCGTTTCGGCATAAATAAAAGATAGTAAAGTGTAATTAGTGTATAATTAATCCCCCGGTCTCCTTTGCATTGTTCGAATCATAATGACGCCTCAAACTCGGTCACGTGCTACCCGTATTTATAAAGCACAGCGAAACGAGTGTAAAGAGAACGATAAATGAAAGATAGAGAGAAAATGAATAGAAAGTAGAGTAAATAATGAAATATAATAATGAAGGAATGGGCCCTTAAAGAAATTAAACACGACATTTTGGTGGCTACGCGGTGTTCCTTTATATACTGTAAATATAAGGGCTTTCCCACTTCGCCTTATATTTCGGTCAAAATTGTTGCTACCCGTATTATAGCATTAATAAATATTCTGTTTCGATTATTTAAATAGTAAGATGCATTGTGTTAACCCATTTGCAAGCAAATTTCGATTTTCATTCCATAACAAATCATTGTAACTGTTTTTCAAGATGGCGCCCATCATTTTCAAAATTTCTTCTCATAGCGAGCATTTTCATAATTTTCGCGGTCAAAAAAAATTTTCTCGTTGGAGTCTAGATTTCCAAACCGCTTTGACTCAAAATTTCTCTGAGTCGTCTTTTCGAAGCCGAAATAATGTGGAGTCAAAATTAGAGTCAAAATTCGACAATCGTTTGTTTCCTTTTTCTTCGCATTGACTCCTTCCTCAGTCCAATTTCTGTAGATTTCGTTTCGTTCCGTCGGAGAGAGGGAGACGAAATTAAAAAAAAAAGAAAATTAGTATTGGTCGTCCGATGTCTCGTTTCCTTTTTCTTTCCTTCGACTTTTATTACTCCTGTCAAAAGCCTACCTATTTGGTGTTTAAATTTTTTTGTATTTACATTTTCTGAATTAGTAATATTGTGATAATAATAATAATAATGATTAGTAAATAAATTTTACACTTATATGAATAAAATTATTTTAGTTGTTTAAATAGATTTTGACATACATTTTTATACAGTAAGGTTTAAAATGTTTGAGCGTATAGTGACGCATTTTTAGGTAATAAAAATATTATATATATATATATAGTAGAGCATTCTAAGAGATTCAATAAAGTAGCAGCAAAATTTTCCAGAATCTAGTTGAGTTTTCGAGTTTTTAAGATTATTTTTTGACTAGATGTAAATAATGGATTTACAGGCATCGCTTTATAGTTTTATTTCTCTATAATTTTAAGTTAATTTTAAGGTTTAAAGTCGAAAAATAATCGTTAAAGACACTAATTTATACTGGGTCAAATTCGGACTGTTTAAGTTTATTATGCTTGCCGTATATAAATTGTGTGAGCCTTCAAAATAAGCAAAATTTGTTATAAAAAGAAAAAATTTTGTTTAATTGAAATAGAGAAATTGTTTCGTAAATTCTTTTGATAAATTAATTTGTTTTTTACTATATATATATATATATTCATAAACTTTTATATTTTTATAGGTGGGCTGATTGTTGTTGTTATTTTTTCTTTCTTTCATTTTCAAGACAATTACGAGTGATATTTCGTATGGTTAGGCTGTTTAAATTTTTTTTTATTTTGAAATTAGATTTTATTGTGTTAAGGAGTTCAACGTTAAACTGTAGGTCTAAGGTGGAGTGACACGCTTGACCTTCGCCGGGATGAACAATCAGGGGGGATGCTAAACAAAGGTTGCCGATAAAGTAGAACTTTTTTAATGCATGAAGGATGGGCTAGGGGTAATGATGTAGTAAGTTTTAGGAGATGTTGCATGGTTTTTATATGAGGCTTAACACTGATAAAATTCAACTGTTACGGTACGGAAAAGGGAAGGATCTAAAATTCCATGGAATAGAAAAGAATATCCCCGATGATCCGGGTGTACCTGAGGGATGGAGAGTAAAAGAAGCCAACTCACTACTTCACCAGGCCAACTAGATCTATTGTAGTAGTATTCCCCGTTAAACTGTAGGTCTAGGACGGGGTGAAAAGCTTGGCCTTCGACGGAATGAGCATTTTGGGTATTTTTGTCTTTCTTGGAATAAAAAGAAATGTTTTGAAGGCATTTTGTATAAGAAATGAATGAGAAAATGCTGGGTAATGGATTCCCCGTTAAACCGTAGGTCTAGGGCGGGGTGAAAAGTTTTACCTTCGTCAGAATGAACAATTCGGGTAGGTTCGGATTTTCCGTTAAACTGTAGGTCTAGGGTGGGGTGAAAAGTTTGACTTCGTCAGAATGAACAATTCAGGTAGGTCCGGATTCCCCGTTAAACTGTAGGTCGTTGTGGATTAGGCCAACTGACTGATTTCGAATTGTGTTCGTATATATTTTGCTATTGGGTCTTTGCATGCATCTCATTATATATACTGTCTGTATCTATGTATATAATATATATATATATATGTGTGTGTAATAATAGGGAATTTATTCGGGTAGGTCCAGATTCTCCGTTAACTGTAGGTCTAGGGTGGTGTGAAAAGTATGACCTTGGACGGAATTAGCAAATCGGGTATTTTTTGTCTTTCTTGGAATAAAAAGAAAAGTTGTTTAGAAGGTATTTTGTACAAGAGATGAATGAGAAAATGCTGGGGATGCTGGATTCCCCGTTAAACCGTAGGTCTAGGGCGGGGTGAAAAGTTTGATCTCGGTCAGAATGAACAATTCGAGTAGAACCAGATTCTCCGTTAAACTGTAGGTCTAGGGTGGGGTGAAAAGTTTGTCCGTCAGAATGAACAATTCAGGTAGGTCCGGATTCCCCGTTAAAATGTAGGTCGTGGTGGATTAGGCCAACTGGCTGATTTCGAATTGTGTTCGTATATATTTTGCTATTTGGTCTTTGCATGCATCTGATTATATATATATAGTGTATGTATCTATATATAGTGTATGTATCTATATATATATATATATATATATATAATATAATATATATATATATATATGTGTGTGTGTGTGTGTGTGTGATAATAGGGGATTTATTCGGGTAGGTCCAGATTCTCCGTTAACTGTAGGTCTAGGGTGGGGAGAAAAGTATGACCTTGGACGGAATGAGCAAATCGGGTATTTTTTTATTTTTTTTTTAATAAAAAGAAAAGTTGTTTAGAAGGCATTTTGTACAAGAGATCTACAGATCTACAGAAGCTAAGGCTAACAAAGACCGTAAGATCCACTCTAAGGTTAGCCCGAGAGAAATGAAAGAGTAGGGGGTTAAGAGAAGAGAAGAGAATAAGGGGTTAAGTAAGGAGCAAAACCTATCATTCGTGGGTTAACATTCATTCAGAAAAAGAGAAAAAAGACTCACCATCATCATCCGCCGGCCACTGCCGACAGGTCAGAAAAATAGTCGGAGAGAATAGGAGAGGGGTGAAAGATGAAAAGAAGTAAAATAAGAACGCTTACAAACCATGCAAACACAGTCTTAACTCACAATCACACCATGCAAACTACAAACATGCAAGAAAAGAGAGTTACAGACATGCAAAGTAAGAAGAGGATAAGAAAAAAAAAAGAAGTAGGTAAAGTTAAACAAAAAGTGGGTTAGTTTACTCTACGAGCTACATCTACGTTCATGTTAGTCTAATTTTTTTTTTTTTTATATTGCTGGCATCACACGCTGGCATGTCACAAGCTGGCATTAATCGTCAACAGACTCATCCTCGACCACCACCCCCAGAGCTCCTGTGACTAATTGCTTTTTTTTATTTTAAACAACGTTAATATTTTTAAAATGCCTATCTAAACGGTTCTTAAACATATTAACGCTGGTAGAATGAACGACTGACGCGGGAAGATTATTCCATTTATCAATTACTTTAAACGTAAAGAAGTTTTTAGCGATATTAGTAATGAAACGCCTGCCACGCAACTTAAATCCGTTATTACGAGTATTACTATTATCGAAAGTGAACAATTTGTCAAAATTTACATTATCGATGTTATTAACGATTTTGAAAACTTCAATAAGCTCCCCCCCTTAATCTCCTAGTTTCGAGTGAATACAGGTCTAACTCTTTAATCCTATCTTCATAAGGCTCGTTGCGCAATGACGGAATTAGTTTCGTGGTACGACGTTGAACTCTTTCTAACCTATCAATATCCTCACGCAAGTACGGGCTCCAAAACTGAACTACATATTCTAAATGAGGCCTGACTAGGGACTTGTAAAGGGGCAATATAATATCCTTCGATTTAAATTCGAAATTACGCGCTATGAAGCCTAACATCCTATTAGTTTTTGCGCAAGACTCCAGGCACTTGTTCCTAACCTTTAAATCCTTAGATACGCGTACGCCTAAATCTACTTCCTCGTCAACGCTCGCTAACTCCCTATCATCTATCGTGTACGTGTAATTATTGCTGCGAGAACCTATATGCAAAACTTTACATTTGTCTACGTTAAATTGCATCTGCCACTTATCTGTCCACTCCATAATCCTATTTACATCGTCTTGGAGCCTATTACTATCGTCCTCGTTAACAACCTTACCGCCTATTTTAGTATCGTCCGCGAATTTTGACACGTTACTAGTCAATCCTACATCAGTGTCGTTAATGTAAATTACGAATAGCAATGGGCCTAACACTGAACCCTGTGGGACACCGCTACCTACATCTAACCACCCCGATTCACTACCATTAACTACGACCCTCTGTCTCCTAGCTCGAAGCCATTTTTCTAACCAGTTAGCTACCTGACCGCGTATAACGTGCGCTTTGACCTTCGCAATTAGTCTCCTATGCGGAACTGTATCGAACGCCTTTTTAAAATGTAAATAAATAAGGTCAGCTGCTCTATGCCTATCGTACTCGCGCACTATTTCGTTATAAAATTCTAACAAATTAATTAAACAAGACCTATGGCGTCGAAACCCATGCTGACTACTATTAATCAAATCTCTACTTTCTAAGTGATCGATGATACGATCCCTAACCGAATTCCAAAAGTTTACCGACAATTGACGTTAAGCTAATGGGCCTATAATTGCTAGCTGCTGCGTGGTCGCCTTTTTTAAAAATAGGCGTGACGTTAGCTAATTTGAAGTCTTCAGGAATAATCCCCGTTTCGAGTGACTGATTAAAAATCTTCGTTAAGGGGCCTACGATAACGTCTTTCAAATCTTTCAAATGCCTGGGATAAAAAGCGTCAGGGCCTGGAGCCTTGCTAACTTTTAGCCTATCGATATAATGCGCAATCTCAGCCTCGTAAACAGTTATTTCATCCAAAATAGTCTCGCTACTAAATGGAACGATATCGTCCACGTCGGGCACATTATTTATAAATGATGAATGAGAAAATGCTGGGGATGCTGGATTCCCCGTGAAACGGTAGGTCTAGGGCGGGGTGAAAAGTTTGATCTCGGTCAGAATGAACAATTCGAGTAGATCCAGATTCTCCGTTAAACTGTAGGTCTAGGGTGGGGTGAAAAGTTTGGCCTGCGTTAGAATGAACAATTTGGATAGTTCCAGGTTTGTATATTATTATTTTTTATTATATATATACTCCTCGTTCGTACTTCTTATGCTATTATTATTTTTTATTGCATATATTCCTTCGCTTGTATAGGAATGTATATTTATTTTCAATATATTTCTTGAAATTGGATCAATAACTTGTCTAAATAAACAGAGTGATGTGATGGTGTTTTATTTAATTCCTTTGGATGTGTATATATAAACGTTATTATTATTATTTAATTATACCAAATGGCTGGTTAGGCCATCTAAGTCAACTGGCGGGTTAAGCCAGCTGACGGGGACAAACGCATACAAATGCACGTACACCTCCGCCTAGGATTATGCCAATCCAATAGTTCGTCTAAATAAACAGTGATATGCGGTTGTGTTTTATTTAATTCTTTTGGTTGTGTATATATAAACGTTATTATTATTATTTAATTATACCAAATGGCTGGTTAGGCCTTGTAAGTCAACTGGCGGTTTAAGCCAACTGGCGGATTAAGCCCGCTGACGGATTATGCCAAGTGGCGGAAAGCCTGAATATAGGCTTTAATTAAATAAATAGCGCAGTCTGGCAACTAAATAATGTACACCTGAACAAGCCACTTAGGCCTTCTAAGTCAACTGGCTAGTTAAGCCAGAATATATGCTTTAATTAAATAAATAGTGAAATCTGGCAGCTCAGCCAGATAAGCGAACTGGCTGATTAAGCCAGCTGGCTTATTAGGAACATATTAAGACAACGGCCGCTCGGCTGAAGTCTTAATATGCGCTTGACTCCTGCCAGGCGAACACCTCTCTTCCTCTCTCTCCTTCTCCTCTCTTTCTCTTGAGGGATAACTCCGCCTCCAAGTTGCATAACCCTTGTTGCTCTTACAACATTCCCTCTCCCCCTTTGTTGCATAACATCTTGCAACATTGCACTTCCCCCTTTGTTGCATAACTTATGCAACATTTCCTTTGTAACACTGATCAACATTTGCAATTGCATTGCACTCTCTCCTTTTGCGCCCACACTACTCGGTTCGACGTCTGTGAACCTCACCCACCAAAGGTACACCTTTCTTAATGCACGAATACCATATTCATACTGGATACAACTTGGTGTAGGATTTATATTATTATTATGAAATGAAGTTAATTCATTCTTAACTACGGTTTAAGATACCGTCAAAATTATATTTTCTTACATTCGGTCTCAGAGTTAGATAAATGTTCTCAGCAGCAGCTAGGTGTTAGAGTCAAGTTATTTATATACTGATGAACTTCCTGATGATTAGATATTCTGTATTGTATATTTTGTACCAAAATATAAATTTTCACTACCTCATCTATCTGAATCTAGGCTATAACAGGGTTTGATGAAACCTTCATATCAGATTTTTGTTCGTGATTAGAAGTAACGTTATAATACTCGTAGCCAAAAGTAAAAAATCTGGAAAATACTTGTGAAGGAATATTCATAGGAAATTTTGATATTGTTAAATATATAATATACACACACACACACACGAGTATATATAATATATATATATATATATATATATATATATATATATACATATGATGCAGGAAGGATGGGCCAAGAAGAAGAGAGCCAAAATGAAGGTCCGGGGTTTTCGAGATGCCTGGAAACTCTACGTTTGAAAGCTGGGAGGTCATAGACAGGAGGAAAGGTAGATTGAGGAAGATTGTTCCAGAGTTGACCTGCTGTGTAGATGAAAGACTGAAAATACCAATTAACCCTTGCATTAGATAGTTGGACAGAAAAAGAATGAGAAAGTGTAGAAAGTCTGGTACTGCATGTTCTCCTTAAAGGAGGAGGCATGCAGTTTGAGAGTTCAGAAGAGCAATGTCCGATACGATGGCGGTAGTAAAGAGTGAGAGGCAACATTGCGACGAAGAGAGAGAGGTTGAAGACAATAAGTGAGAGACGAGGAATTGATGAGACGAAAAGTTTCTGATTCCACCTTGTCAACCACGGCTCAGTGGCTAAACCACCCCACATATGAGAAGCATACTCCATACAGAGGCAAACATGACCCCTGTACAGAGACAGCAACTGAGTGGGGTGAAGAAAGCGCGGAGGCGGTACAGCACACCTATCCTCTTAGAAGCTGTTTTAAAAAGAGTGTGCATTAGGGTGTATCATACTCATTGAAGCGCGAATTTCAAGATTGGCAGTATGTATTCCTACAGTATGTAAAATTAAATTTTAGGAGGGTTTGTTTTCTTGAAGGTTTGCTAAAAATCACGTTTAAGTGTTCAAATTTCCACTTTTTCGTTTTCTGGTTATGTACAGAACAGCTGTGCAGGAGATACACTGTAGTACAAATGTAACAGACCGGTTTCTTACCAAACAAAACCATTGTAACAGCTGTTATAGGCTACTAGAGTTTCGCTGTGATAATTTTCTGTTTCAGATACAAAGCTTGAAGATTTTGTAGCCACCATGGCTAAGCAAGGACGAAAGACCAGAAAAGGTTCTGGTTCAAAGCTGAGTGATCTGGTGAGTTCAGGCAAGCAGTCACTTCCCACAGAAGTTCCAACCTGGAGAGCTGTGTTTCAGAGAGGAATCCTCCTCCAGGAAGAGAAGCTGCTTCTGGATGATATGAAGAGAGCTCAGTACCCTCTGCAAGATTTGGCTAAGGACTTGGCATCACTGGTACTGGCATAGTGGCACAAAAGCAATGCCAAGTTCACTCCTCCTGTGATCATTCAAGAGAGATCCATTGCCAGTAAGATTCTTGTCAGGTGGAATGAAATGATTGACCTAGTGAATGGCAGAGTGAAGACGCAAAAAAGAGAGAAAAGAGAATATCTGAAGTTGATACATTGTTTGACATAACCTGCAGACATGATATCCCTCTCTGTGGAACTGAAGCATCTGGCTGCTCTGGCTGTGCTTCCAGAGTTCATGTCAACTGTGACTGTCCTCTGCCTCAGAAGATTCCAAAGCTAGAGCTAGAGTGGCTCCATTACCAGAGGATCAAAACCTCAGAAGTTTCTGGCTTCCGGATGGCATCTGTTGATGTGAAGGAAACAGTGAAGCAGGTGAAGGCTACTAAGAGGAAGGAGGGAGAACAGAAGGCAGCTGAGAAGGGAAACAGAAAAGAGGAAGAAGAAAAGGAGCTACTGCTTAGAGCTGATGATGGTGATGAAGATGAGGTGACTTCCTTGCAAGAGTCTCCAAGCAGACCAGCTCCGACTGCTGACACAGATTTTTCCAGTACTGCACCAGGCACAAGCTCCAGTGTCAACACTGGCAAAGTCTCCACCTTTGCCAGGAGGAACTACATGGATATCTCATGCATTGCTGCGGCTGCAGTCAGGTTCAATGTGGCAAACACTCCTGCAGCAGCCATTGCAACTGGTTTCTTGCTAGATCTCATCAAAGCTGGCCATCTATCTGCTGATAAGGCATATCTAGTTGTTGACAGGATGAAGCTGTGGAGGGGCAAGGAGTCTGTAATAGGTGCCTCGGTGGAGGCCTTGGAGAAAAGGACAGAGGGAGAGGAGATCAAGGGAATTTTCTTTGATGGAAAACAAGATAAGAAGACAAAGATCATGAGGTACAATGAAGAAACTGGCCGCTTCCATCCTGATATTACAACTGAAGAGCACTATAGTGTTACCTGGGAACCTGAGGGGAAGTATCTCTTCTATTGTACACCAGAAGAACCTGAAGGAAATGAAGATAGCTCAGGCTCTGTTTGAGTGAATTAGTGCTCATGGTGCTAAAGATACTATTGTGGTCCTCGGTGGTGACTCCACCAACACAAACTCCAGCCATCACTCACTTGGAGAGACTGCTAGGTCACAAGTGTCACTGGCTGATATGCCAGTTGCATATTAATGAACTCAGCCTCAGGCATATGATCATCAAGCTTGATGGTCCCTACACGCACAAGTCTGGGTTCAGTGGCCCAATAGGAAAACTTTTCGAGATCAATGACACACCTGTCAACTTTAGCTTCAAGGCTCTGCCAGGAGAAGATATAATTGAACTGCCAGAAGACATTGTACAGAACCTTAGCACTGACCAGAAAAAATGCTACCTACTGATCAAAGCTCTCAATACAGGAGATTTGAGCAAGGAAGTTGCTGGTCTGAAGTGTGGCCCACTGAATCAGTCACGCTGGCTGACTACAGGTGAGGCTCTGTTGATGTTGTGGATGAGGCAGCATGGTCTGAAGGGGGAGGTGTTGAAGAAGCTGGAGGTACTGCTGAAGTTCTGCCTGGACTTCTACTTCAAGATGTATTTTGAGATCAAGGTGAAGCACCGCATGAGGTATGGACCTCACCATATTATGGCCGCTCTGGGACAGCTGAGAAGCTAGACCTCCGAAGACATAATCACTCATGTGATAGTTCGTGGAGAATATCATGCTCACAGTGAGAACCTCATTGCCTCTCTGCTGTGCAGTGAGGATGAGGAGGAGAGGGCATGGGGGGTTGAGATGATCAAGAAGATCAGAAGTAAGTCTGAGTATGGAGACATGAGTCTGAGAACTCATAGAAACCCTAAACTGAATTTTGATGCTACTTCTCCAATTACTCTGATTAATTAGGATAAGGAGAAATTGTATGAGCCACTCTTCACTTGTAAGATATCAAGAGGAGAAGTTGAGGAGCTTCTCAGGTCTCCACTTGAAGTTGAAAACTTCTCAGTTCACACTCAAAGCTGTGAAAAAGCAGTTCAGGAAGTTTCAGCTGCAGCTCATGCAGTGCATCGGCAAGAGTGAAGAGATGGTTTTGTTCATGCTACGATCGATCACAGAGAATTGTTGCCAGTTTTGAAGTCGAAGCAAGACATTATGAACATGTTTTAGATCTCTACAAGACCTGCTAGACAAATCAAGATGCTTTCAGAAGAAAAAATCTCAAAACATTCAGTTGACCAGCATATTATTACAAGCTGAGGGTGGAGGAGGGACTTATACAAATATTAAAGAAGAATTGCAATTGCAAAAAAAAGGTTGAACGTCACAGCAGCTTGCAGAAAGGTGGGGGCAGCTGCCATCACATTCAGTGATGCCGAAAATAAAATAAATAAAAATTGGTGAAGGCATTTCTAAAAAAAAGAAAATGCAAGACCAAGAAAGAAGAACAAAAAGATTCTGCCTGATGAAGAGAACAGCCGCGAAATGTGGTGTATAGGAGACTGAAAATCATACAATTCCTTAGTTTTGGGCTATTTTGGGTGATTTTGGTTATTTTAGGGGTTATGAACCACTTTGGCTGATCTTAAATGGGTCCAAACCTGCCCCTAGAAATGCTTAAGGGTGTATGTGAACAATATACAACATATGGAGGTCATTTGAAGGTACCAAGTCTTTGAAATTGGCCAAAAATCCCATTTTTCGACAAAAAAGTGCGATTTTGAACACTTAAATGCGATTTTTTGCAAAAGTTGCAAAAGACGAACCCCTCTTAAAATTCAATTTTACATAGGAATACATACTTCCAATCTTGAAATTCCAAGTTTTTCAATATTCTACCTGAGCATGATACACCCTAGTGTACATGTGTTCTTTCCAGGTGAAAAGGAAATGCCAAGAATGTTAAGAGAAGAAGAGGGATTGAGTTGGGTTGTTGAAGGTAAAGGGATAAACGTGTGGAAGATTGTGACGAGCATACAGATGGAGGATCTGAGTTTTGAGGCATTGAAAGCCACAAGGTTTTCTCTGCCGCAAACAGAGATAGCAGAAAGATCAGAGGTCAAGTGCTCCATAGCCGTACTAAGCGAATCATGGAGTGGCTGCTGAGAGGGACGCTTTGAGAAGCGGGTGGAGAAGTAAAGAGTGGAATCATCGGCTTAGGAGTGAATAGGACAGGAAGTGCGAATTAAAAGATCATTAATAAATAAAAGGAGAAGAGTGGGTGACAGGACAGAACCATGAGGGACACCACTGTTGATAGCTTTAGGAGAAGGACAGTGGCCATCTACAACCGCAGCTATAGATCGGCTAGAAAGGAAATTAGAGATGAAGGCACAGATAGAAGAAGAGAAACGGAAGGAGGGTTATTTGGAAATTAAAGATTTGTGCCAGACTATCAAAAGCTTTTGATATGCCGAGCGCAATAGCAAAAGTTTCACCGAAATCCCGAAAGGAGGATGTACAAATCTACAGAAGCTAAGGCTAACAAAGACCCTACAATCCACTTTAAGGTTAGCCCGATAGAAAGGAGACAGTAGGGGGTCAAAAGAAGAGAATAAGGGGTTACGTAAGTAGCAAAACTTATCATTCGTGGGTTAACATTCATTCGGAAAAGAGAGAGAGAGACTCACCATCATCATCCGCCGGCCACTGCCGACAAGTCGGAAAAATAGTCGAAGAGAATAGGAAACAGGTGAAAGATGAAAAGTAGTAAAATAAGAACGCTTACAAACCATGCAAACACAGTCTTAACTCAAACACTCTCATACCATGCAAACTACAGACATGCAAGTAAAGAGAGGATAAGAAAAGAAAAAAAAAGTATTAGGAGTATAACAAAAAGTGGGTTAGTTTACGCTACGAGCTACATCTACGTTCGTGTTAGTCTAATTTTCTCTTCTTTTTTTTAATAATTTTATTGCTGGCATGTCACAAGCTGGCATTAATCGTCAACAGACTCATCCCCGACTACTACCCCGAGAGTTCCTGTTGCTAATTATTTTAAAGAACGTTAATATCTTTAAAATGCCTATCTAAACGGTTTTTAAACATATTAACGCTGGTAGAGTTCATGACGGACGCGGGAATATTATTCCATCTAGCAATTACTTTAAACGTAAAGTTTTTAGCGATGTTAGTAACGAAACGTCTGCCACGTAACTTAAGTCCGTTATTACGAGTATTGCTATTATCGAAAGTGAACAGTTTGTCAAAATTTACGTTATCGATGTTATTAACGATTTTGAAAACTTCAATAAGCTCCCCCCTTAATCTCCTAGTTTCGAGTGAATGCAAGTCTAACTCTTGAATCCTATCTTCATAAGACTTGTTCCGCAATGACAGAATTAGTTTCGTGGCTCGACGCTGAACCTTTTCCAACCTATCAATATCCTCACGCAAATGCACCAAAACTGAACGGCATATTCTAAATGAGCCCTGACTAGGGACTTGTAAATGGGAATATAACATTCTTTGAATTAAATTCGAAATAAAGCGCTATAAAGTCTAACATCCTATTAGCTTTTGCGCAAGACTCCAGACACTGGTTCCTAACTTTTAAATCTTTAGATACGCGTACGCCTAAATCTACTTCCTCGTGAACGCTCGCTAACTGTCTAACGTCCATTGTGTAATTATTAGTGTTACGAGAACCTATATGCAAAACTTTACATTTGCCTACGTTAAATTGCATTTGCCACTTATCCGTCCACTCCATAATCCTATTTACATTGTCTTGGAGCCTATTTCTATCGTCCACTTATCGTCCGCGGATTTTAACACGTTACTGGTCAAGCCTACATCTATGTCGTTAATGTAAATTACGAATAGCAATGGGCCTAACACTGAACCCTGAGGGACACCACTACCTACATCCAACCACCCTGATTCCCTACATTAAAAACGACCCTCTGTTTCCTGACACGAAGCCATTCCCCCAACCAGTTAGCTACCTGACCGCGTATACCGTGCGCCTTAACCTTTGCAATTAATCTTCTTTGCAGAACTGTATCGAACGCTTTTTTAAAGTCTAAATAAATAACGTCAGCCGCTCTATACCTATCGTATTCGCGCACTATTTCGTTATAAAACTCTAACAAATTAGTTAAACAAGATCTATTGCGTCGAAACCCATGCTGACTTCTATTTATCAAATCGCGACTTCCTAAGTGATCGATGATACGATACCTAACTACTGACTCTAAAAGTTTACCGACAATTCACGTTAAGCTAATAGGCCTATAATTGCTAGCTACTGTGCGGTCGCCTTTTTTAAAAATGGCCGTAACGTTAGTTAATTTGAAGTCTTCAGGAATAATCCCCGCTTCCAATGACTTATTAAAAATTTTTGTTAATGGGCCTACGATAACGTCTTTCAAATCTTTCAGATGTCTAGGATAAAGCGCGTCAGGGCCTGGAGCCTTGCTAACTTTTAGCTTATCGATATAATGCGCAATCTCACCCTCGTAAACAATTATATCATTCAGAATAGTCTCGCTACTAAATGGAACGATATCGTCCACGTCGGGGACATTATTTACGTCTTCCACGGTCAAAACTGTGACAAAAAAGTTGTTAAAAATTCCCGCCTTCGCCTGAGCGTCGGAAGCCAAAGAGCCGTTAGCGTCCACTAAAGGCCTATGTTATATTTTATTGGCTTACGATTATTGACGAAGTCAAAAAACTCTTTTGAATTATGTTTACTATCCGCAGCTATAAGTATCTCTAAATTACCCTTAGCATTCCTGACAGATCTTTTAACCTGACGTCTGAGCTCGATATATCTACTGAAGTTAGCTACCGTGCCATTGCGCTTATTACGCTCTGTTACGTTCGTTTATGAACACGCCTGTTTCCCTAGTCCACCATTTGGGCCTACCATGATTTCTAGCGCGCTTAGGCCTACTGGGAATAATCTCCCTTTCGATATTCAAAAATACTTTCCTCAGATGCCCCCCACTGAAAATTTGTGTCATTACCCATAAATAAATTATCCCAGTCCACTACTCTTATCCTATTCGCAAAACTATCAAAATTAGCCCTACGAAAATCGGGGATTTCTATTACGTTACTATCCTTACTGTTTTCTATCAATAGTTTAAACCTATTAATTTGGTGATCACTACATCCCAAACTCTCACCTACTTCTAAACCTTCGACTGTATTTTCGTCGTTCGTCATCACCACGTCTAAGATACTGTCACAGCGCGTTGGTTCGGTAACCATTTGTCGTAAAAAATTATCTTCCATGAACTCAGTCTCAAACCCTCATAGTTAGCAGTAAAAGTCTCGTAATTAACGTTAGGGCAGTTAAAGTCTCCGACAATTATACTATCCCAATTATTAATAAAGTTACCAAGAAGTGAGTAAAATCTAGTATCGGTATGGAGGGTTTGAACTGGAGGTCTATCAGTAACAACAAAATTAAAGCTAATACTACGTGCCCTAACTTCAACGCATATCGCATTAATTGCTGCCGGAAAATCTATCTTAACCTCGATAACCCTAAGGGAATTACGAATGTACAACAAAACGCCGCCACCAATCCTATGTAACCCATCATTAGTAAAAAGTTTAAAACCCGCTATATCAAGTTCCCCCAACAAGTCCCGAGTCACGGTATTTAACCACGTTTCCGTTATAGCAACTATATCGTAGTTGCTGGAATAAATTATCGCCTTAAATTCGTTGAATTTATTTCTAATACTACGCGCGTTACAGTAAAACACGTTTAAGTTATTTTTTACCATGGATCGGCGTTTTAAACTATTTTACACGACCTGCCGGCGTTTCCCGGACCCATAACGTTTAAAGAAGGCTTCGACCTACACAGCTTTCGAACGTTCTCATTGATTAACCTACCTAGCCTAGCACTCCATATTTCATTGAAATGCACCCCCATCTTTTATAAAAAGGCTAGGATCACTGAATTCTGACCACAGCTTTACGAAGGGTACATTTTCCTCAGCACAAATCTCTTCTAGTTTAGTATTCAAAAATATTGTTTTTGACGTAATCCTAAGACCCAAACCGTGCTAGGGGTAATACCTAGAACTAAAGACCTATCTGACCTCGCCTTCAGGGACCTAATTAACCCCCTATATCTGTCCAAAAGGTCAGGCACTCTCGTATCGGGACTATATGAGTCGTTGCCCCTACCATCGTCACCAACATCGAGTGACGGGAGGCAACATCAATCCTATCTCTTCGTCTTTAATGCTGTCAACCCTGGCCCCTGGTAGACAGACCGTCCTCCTCTTGGTTGGATTCCGTTCAACGAACTCCTTATCCATATGACGCACTAAGAAGTCCCCCAATTAAAATAGTTTCCCCCTCGTTCACATCCCTATCCAACTGGGCGAAAGGGTTCGAAACCTCGATAGGGGAGGGGATTCCCATCACCTAACGTGCTTGGCCTAGCTCCACCCTTAACTTCTCTAAATCCCTCCCCATCTACTAATCTCGGACCAACCTTAACCCCTTCCTCAACTCTGTCTAACCTTCCCGATAAGCTATCTACTGTATACTAGAAGCTAAGTTCCTCACCTCACCCTTCAAATTACTAACGTCTTCAACGTTAGTATAGGTTCGGCCTTGGTCAACTGTAACCCTACCCCTGCCCTCATTGGTAAATTTTTACAAGTGTACTTACAGGCTTTGTAAATCAAAACTATGTTTTTCTGATGGTTTTTGATGCGGTTTGAATGAAGGTTAATTTCATTCAAACAACATCAAAAAACAATCGGAAAAACATAGTTTTAATATATAACCTAACATAACCTAATCTAACCTAAAATTCCAAAATTCCTCAAAAACCTGTAATGTACTCTTGTAAAAAAAGATAACCTACTGAAGCTCCCATCTCTCCGATTTTCATAAATTATACATCGGTAGCTTCGTTTCTTCATTTGGAATGCGATTTAGACAGTATCTAGTAAGGGAAATGCTTCAAAACTAACCTAAAAAAAATCTAGAGAGTTTTAACCAAACTTTTCTGGTCAATTTTGAGGTGCTTTGCACGAATCTGCCATTGGTTTCCTGTGCAAATGCGTAGTTTTTGAGATATCGTAACAAACATATAGGATATGTTCATGTTACGAGATCTCGGGTAAAACTTTACAAGACACCCGCATTGCCATCAAACATGCTACAGTTACGAAACATATGAGGGGTCCCACGTCTTAAGGTACCTAAGCGCCAAAAGTAAAATTCAACAGAAATCGCCTCCAAAGTTCAGCAATATTCTCGCAATAGTATCTCTGTTATTAATTGAGCTCGAACGTTCATTCTTGGCTAAATTAGAGTTCTAAGTATGCTAATGAAGATGTTGATGAGTTTTTGGAATAGATTTTCATATTTTATATTTTATATATATATTTTTTAATTTTTTTATTTTCTTATTATGCCGAACTTTGGGTGAACTTTTGGCTGGCGATAGAGGTGAAAAAAGTAGTTCGCTTCATAAGGTTTTCAACCATACTTCTAGTGTCGTAAGGTCATTATAACCTAAACCACGCGATAGAGGAAGGGTGAAAATAGTGATATCCATCAAAAACATGTTTTCGCCTGTGGTGGCGCTTAGGTACCTTAAGACGCGCGACCCCTCATATATCAAGCGATAGAGCAGAGAAAATGGTGCAGGCAGCTATGTATCATTTTTAAAATATTAAAAAAAAGTTATGACACTATGAAGATGTTATTGGGCCTACCAGCTTACACCATTTGGACCTAGTATGTTTCATGGACTGCTCTCGATTTTCCTACGAAATTGCAAACAAGGGCAGTCGATGACCCTGATTTTGTTTCTGCAATCGGTTTTCTTGAGAAACCTAACCTAACCTGACCTGACCTAATCTAACTTGTATGGCGTAAGCGCCACACCAGCTCGGACTTATTCAAGATGTTGAAGTGTATTGCGTCGTTTCAGTAAATAAATTTATTCAATATCCAATAACATTTTTCTTTATCATTTCTCAAAAAAAACGATTGCAGAAACAAAATCAGGGTCATCGACTGCCCTTGTTTGCAATTTCGTAGGAAAATCGAGAGCAGTCCATGACACATAGTACTAGTCCCCACCATTTCATGTACTGTTTCCGATTTTGTTGAAAATAAGATTATTTAATGTAGGTTAACTGAATGCCCAGTCAGGTCAACTGTATGCCCTTGACGATTGGTTAGGTTAAGTTATGCTATTTTCGCTAAAACTAACGAAAATATCACGACTTAACCTAACCAGTCATCAAGGGTGTACAGTTGACCTAACCGGGCATTCAGTTAACCTAACCAGGCATTCATTTAACCTACATTAAATATCTTATTTTCAACAAAATCGGAAACAGTACGGAAAAGATCCAAATGGTGTTACTAAGCTATAATAGGTCTAGTAACATTTTCATAGTGTCATAACTTTGCTTTTTTCTAATATTTTCAAAATAATACATAGCTGCTTGCACCATTTTTTCTGCTCTATCGATTGATATATGTTTCGTTACTGTAACATGTTTCATGGCAATGCGGGTGTCTTGTAAAGTTTTACCAGATCTCGTAAACGACCCATTACGGTAGCAGAGGAAACGTGCAAAACACCTCAAAATTAACCAGAAAAGTTTGCTCTCGTCATTTTCGTTTAAACTAACGAAAATATCACGACTTAACCTAACCAATCATCAAGGGCGTACAGTTGACCTAACCAGGTTAATATTGGTTATTTCACCTAAATATCTTCTGATCTTTTCGTATTAGGCACTCACTGTCACATTTCGGGCAAGTTAAGGATGAGAGAATAACGCCGTAATTGATAAAAACATCCAATGCTTTGTCTTCATCTAGGGCACATGACGAATCAAGTCCTCAAAGTCGAAATCACACAAACGGCACGTCATAATTCTATCGCAAACTGAATTAGAATTTACATGAATTAGAATTTACATGAATACTAATGTTGTCAATCTGGTGATTTTTTTCTAACTAAAAGAAACACGAGTTTCATTAAAAATCCTGTAAAACTACAAACTCGCTTGACTGTTTTAAAAACTCTTGATTTTTTTTTTTTTAGGTTAGGTTAGGTTTTGAAGCATTTCCCTTGCTAGAGACTGTCTAAATCGCATTCCTAATGAAAAAACGAAGCTACCGATGTATAATTTATGAAAATCGGAGAGACGGGAGCTTAAGTAGATTATTACCTAAAAAATACCCCCTCATCAAGCGTTGCGAGTCTTTCCGTCACCTCGCGCACACCACGTTTTATATCAACTATCTCTTCCTTTAAATCACAAAAGAAACAAACCGATCTCTCGGTAATCGCCATAGGACCGCCGTTGTAATCCTTAAAATCCGTATACCACCGATTAACCCCACACCTACCACACGACGCTTTCTGCGACGGCATCGCGCAAGTTAAAGTAGTTAACGTTTATAACCGTCACAAGTTTAAGTTAAATTAAGCCAGCACCCTATGAAAACTTCTAAATCGCTAAAACCGCTAATATTTAGTTACTTAACCATAACAATGTGAATATAAACGCAAGTATATAAAATTCAGAACTTTCCAAAAGTAAATTAATCGGCAATATCCAAAAGTAGAAACAATATCAGAGAGCCCAGGGAATGCATCCGCTCAGTAAGGAGTCTGGCTGACAAATGAGGATGACGAAGATGAGTAGATGACTAAGAGTCAGAGAGATATGCAAGAAGATCGCCAATAGAGCGACCATTACGGGTTCCATACTGACGATCTGAAAGAAGTCTGTGAGAATAAAGATGTTTAAGAATCTTCTTATTAAGGCTAGATTCAAAAATTTGGGAAAGGCAAGAAATCAAAGCACTTGGGAGATAGTGGAGGGTTGAGAGCGGTCACCCTTCTTTGGTGCAGGTTGAATGAAAGCGAACTTCCAGCAGGAAGGAAAAGTACCAGATGAGAGATAATGACAAAGGAGCTTCTCTCGGCAGGGTGCCAGCACAGAAACACAGTTCTCAAGAACAACAGGAGGAACACCATGAGGACCATACGCCTTCCGAGAGTTGACTCCAGATAGGACAGAAAAACATCTTTAGAAGATATTCTAATTTCAGACATAATAAAGTCAGAGGGGGGAGGAGATGGAGGAGCAGCACCGGAATCGTCCAAGGTTGAATTGTAAGCGAAAGTTTGAGCGAAGAGTTCAGCTTTGGCAGGAGAAGAGACAGCATGTGTGCCGTCGGAATTGAAAAATGGAGGGAAAGAAGAGGAAGTAAAGTTGTTGAAGAGGTTCTTAGCTAGATGCCAGAAAGAGCGAGAATAATTAGAAGTAGATAGATTTTCACATTTTTGTCGGTTGAAGGAATTTTTGGCGAGTCAAAAAACAGATTTTGCACTGTCCTCCAACCTTACTCTGAACCCTATAATCCTCCAAACAACAGTGGAATGTAAAAAAGGAAGAGTGTCGTTTCCCAAATTAAAAGTTAGTCAGTGGACATCCTCAGTCCTGAAGGAAAATAGTCTTGTTGCGAGAGCACCAAGACTGTTAACCAACTGCCCAAGGAACTAAGAAACACGAGTGGTGTTGCGGCGGACATCTTCAAAACAAGATTAGACGCCGGCTCAGAACAAACCCTGGACGTACCTGGCTATGTGAAGTGGAGAGTAAAATAAGCCAACTCTATTACTTCACTAGGCCATCTCTATATCTTTCACCACTAATTTGTCAAATATCAGTTAGATAGAGTGAAAGGTACACTCTCCAACAAGATGGAGCCTCTGCTCACAAAGCACGCCAAACTGTCACATTCCTTGAAAACGAAACACCGGTTTTTATCGAACCCAGTATGTAGCCAGCTAGTAGCCCCGATCTTTCACCACTAGATTATGGTGTTTGGGTAGCCATGAAGTCCAAAGTTTACATCCCTGGTACCAATATAAGAGACATAGCTGAACTACGCGAAAGAATTCTGCTCGGCTGGGAGAAGGTGTCTCAACGATATGTAAACAGGTGTATTGATCAGAGGCGTCCACGTTTGGAGGCCTGCGTTGAGCAGGAAGGGGGACACATCAATCAACTTCTAAATTAAGACGAACAACATGCTAAGGTAAGCATGTATGAAGTTTGGGAGCTCTAGTCCTCTTACTTTTTTTAACATGACAGTTTCCTTCTAAGGCAGCGGTCTTCAACCTGGCCGATATTGGCCACTAGTGGGCGATTTGAGCTTTTAGGTGGGCGGCAAGAAAATTTATAAAATTCTTGTAAAATTCAACAAAATTTACAATATTGTATGCCAAAAATGATCGAATGTTTCGTCAGTTGTGTCATGACAATGATGAACAATTTGTTAGGTTATTATTACACACAGAGGTCCGATGGCTCTCGAAGGGTGCATGTTTAACTCGTTTTGTTGAACTATATGAGAGCGTAGTGCAGTTTCTAGAAGACCAAAATGAAGTTGATCTTAGCCAAAAGTTAAAAATGATAAAAAATGATGCTTGTTATTTGGCAGGAATATTTAAGAAATGCAATGATTGTAATTTGCAGCTTCAAGGAGCCAATATGACACTCATGAACTGCCAAAAAGTTATCTCATTATTCATTGAAAAGCTGGATTTATTCAGTCACAATCTTTCAAAAAGGGAATTTCACCAGTTTCCAGAATTGTTATCTATTAAGGATGACATAACAACAATTGATACACAAAGGTTTATTGATCATCTCAATAAACTTGAAACGGATTTTGAAACTCGATTCAGTGATGTTTTAACCATGGAAGTATATGATTGGATGGTAAACCCGTTTACTGCAAATGTTACTGAAGCTGATGTAACATGTCAAGAGGAGCTATTAGAACTCAGACATGATGAGGAAAGCAATTGAAATTTCAATAACGGTGGTTATATGGAGCTTTGGCAAAATAAAAAGATGTCAAATGTATATCCCAATATGTGGAAAAAGATTTTTAATTTACTGATCGCTTTTCCTACTTCGTACCTAGTTGAATCAGGTTTTAGTGCTGTGAATCACATTCTTACCAAAAACAGGAATGCTTTAAAAATCCCTGAAAGAGGGGACATTCGTTTGTTCCTCACTAAATTCGAGCCAAACATTCGGAATTTAGTTTCCAAGCATCAAGCACAAGGATCTCACTAAATTAAAGGTAAATGCACGATGTTTTATTATATAATATATATAATGTATCATACATAATTTTTAATATATGTTTGTTGGATTTTTAATTTTGGTGGGCGGTTGGCTAATTTATCTCACATAAAAATAGTAAAAGTGGGCGGTAGGCATAAAAAGGTTGAAGGGCACTGTTCTAAGGGGTCACTTTTTTACCCACCCCTATATATATATATATATATATATATATATATATATATTTGCATCAGAAATGCATCTTCTGCACGAGCGCCTCCAGAAAGCTACAATTAACGGTACCGCGAAACCGAACGCGCTGGAACGCTGCGTAAAAAGAACCATGATTTTTTTTTCCCCTACTCAACCTACACTTAGGTTAACCTATCCTCGGCTTCGGGAATGTTTGTTTGTTTTCTTTGTTTGTTTTGTTTTTAAATATCTCTTATGAAAGAAACCTCATAAAAGAAGGTAGGAGGCCCACTCAAAGTGGCCCCTTCAACGGGCAAACCTAAAAATGCCCCTTGTTAAAGACCGTGAGTCCCAATAAACGGGGTGATGAACTTAAGGAAGGGGGCCCCTCATAACGGAGGCGAAGGCCTCCAGGGGCAAGTTTCAAAGCGCCCCAATTCTGTGTCCCTTTTTGCGGGGATACTACTGCCCTGCATGATGATGAGGACCCAATAGTATATATTTAGATCATGGTAATGGGTTCAAGTTATATGGAGTATTGCAGTTTAAGGTGTAAGGTTAATCAATTTTAGTCCTCAAATCTATTTCATTGGTCTGTGTCAATTTATTAAGAAATTGTATACCCATCTAATACGGGTATAATTGCAGGAATAATATTGTTAAGTAAGTTAAGTTAGGTATTGAGTTCTAATTACTAAATTGTAAATGCTAATCATTATTAAGATTTTCCACTGTAACAAACTGAGTCATTTTATGCCAACTAATTGAGTTAAAATTGAAAGTGGGAGTGGAAATGAGTCATCATAAGAAAATCATTCCCAAAGTAAAATTAAAGGATTGGTAAGCTCGTGCAATATTGTCTTGTTAGTATTAAAGAGTTCTGTTATGTAAATTTATTTTTCTATTTGGATATTATTAGCCTGGGTAGCATTGAGAAGTCGCATCAGCTATTTGGGATCACAATTCTAGTTGGTTGGAGCAGCATAGTCACAAATCTGTGACAAGTTAGTGTAACACGAACTACAGAACAACTGAAATCACATTCAGCAACTGGTCTGGATATATTGATTGCTCACTGATTAAAAATGTATTGGTAAAAGATCTCTGGATTCAGAAATAGTGCCCGACACATTGAAGAGGGCAACATTGTTCCTATACATATATATATATATATATATATATATATATATATATATATATACACACACACACAGTATATATATATACACACACACACACACACAGTATATATATATATATATATATATATATATAATATAATATGTGTGTGTGTGTGTGTGTGTGTATATATATATACACACACCTTAACCATACCTTATGTTGTTTCGTGCGTTGGTCTCTCTTCACACGGAGGTCAAGCTGGTGGCCCCGCCTCTAGGTCTGGCTTGGTGGAGGAGCGAGTTGCTTTCTTATGCTCTCCATCGTACATAGCCAGGCACGGCACACCCGGCTCATCTGGTACCGTCCTGAGCCAGGCATCCAGTCTTCTCTTGAAGACTTCAACTTTGACCCCCGTTACGTTTCTGAAGTCCTTTGGAAGCTAGTTGAAAAGTCTTGGCCCCCCTGACAACCAAGCTATTTTCCTTCAGAGTTGGGGAGGTCCCTTGTCGGGCCCTTAATTTGGGAACACTACACATTCTGCCTTTCCTATTTTTCAGTATTGTTTGAATGGTAATTGGGTTTAGTTTTAGGCTTGGTACCAGTTTTTCGATCATTTTCCATATGTAGATTATGGTGTACCTCTCTCTTCTTCTTTCCAGGGAGTACAGATTTAGTTTACGTAGTTTTTCCCAGTAGATGAGTTCTTTGTAGCCATCAATCTTGGCTGTGAAATGCCTTTGCGTTTCTTCTAGTTTATTAGTTTCTTCCTTTTTATATGGGGACGTCAAAACTGAGCAGTATTCAAGTTTTGGTACAATCAGTGTTTTTAGCAGGGGAATCATTACTGTCCTGTCCCTTCTCTTGAACTTTCTTAGTACCTGTCCGGCGACTCTTTTTGCTTTATTTAACGCTACCTGATTTTGTGTTTCGAATTTCGCATCATCTGTCATTATTTTCCCGAGATCGATCGCTTTCGTGCTTCTCTGAATTTCCTGTCTATCTGGAGCATAATATGCAGTCTGTTTAAGTTCTTCTGTTCAACCATATCTCAAGAGCTGAAATTTCTCGGTGTTAAATGACATGTTGTTGTCTTCTGACCATTTGTATATTTTGTTCGTGTCCCTCTGCAAGGCCTCCACGTCATGTACATCGCTGATTTTTCTGCTGATCTTTGTATCGTCTGCAAAGGATGTTACAATACTGTTGATGTTTACTCCGCTGTCTATATCTGTTAGCATGATAATGAACAGGAGTGGGGCCAGTACTGTCCCTTGTGGTACTGAGCTGCGTACTTCCGATTCTGATGATGATATACTTTGAATTATGACGACCTGCAGACGTTCTCTGAGGAAATTGTGGATCCATTTTCCCACTTTGCCTGTTATTCCCATATATTTCATTTTATGTGCTATTATACCATGGCCACATTTGCCGAAAGCTTTAGCAAAATCTGTGTATATAACATCGTAGTTGTGATTGCCTTCCAGTGCATCTAGGATATTGATGTAGTGTTCTATTAGTTGTGATAGGCATGATCTACCTGATTGGAATCCATGCTGATTTTCATTGAATCTTTCCCGTATCTCCAGGAAATCATAAATTTTCTCTCTAACTACACTGGCCAACAAAATGAAACTTTTTTTCTCATCACAAACATGATCACACTTTCCTTAATGTACCTTTCGCGCTGATTCCGAATCTGGTTTTATTGTCTTCCTAGCATGTATAGTTATATAGATACACTGGTTTTGATATTTTTAAGTTTTTGATATTGCTATAAGAAAATTTATGGATGTATAGATCACACTTAGGAATGCTAAACAACAAATACATCATATACCTTATTCAATGTACTTATAAATAAAGAATATATACATTATTTTATTAAAAGCGCTGTGAGTGTGATTTCCTTTTGTAAATTTGGCCTGGATTGTCACGATACAGCATCCAACAATGGTCCGCCATCATGCTTTCATTCCAATATCCTTGGTAGCGCTTCTCCATCATTTGAATATCTTGATGGAAGCGCTCTCCTTTCCTTGCCCGTCACTCACTGCACCAAGGTTTTCAGGAAAGAAATCTAAGTGGGAATGCAGGAAGTGAATTTTTAACGACATTCGTCACTCCATTTTTTTGAAGGCATCAAGGAGGTTCTTGACTCCATTCTTATACGCAGGTGACTTGTTGCTTCCAAGAAAGTTTTCACATATCCATTTGAACGACAGCCAAGCCTTCAATTCCAGCGGACTTAGGACTTTTTCAAATTCAGTGTCATTCAAAACCTCCCTTATTTGTGGCCCAACAAAAATTCCTTCCTTCAATTTTGCTGCAGTAACCTTCGGAAATTTCCTTGAAAGGTATTGGAACCCTTCAGAATTGACTTTACCCATTGCTTTAACAAAATTCTTCATTAAACCAAGTTTAATGTGAAGAGGTGGCAGATAGATCTTTTGGGGATCCACTAAAGGGACAGACTGGACATTGCTTATCCCTGGGACATATGTATACCTAAGTGGCCAGTCACTTTTGGTGTAATGTTCTATAGTGGCGCGACTGTCCCACAGGCAAAGGAAACAACAAAATTTTGTGAATCCTGCCTGCATACCCATAAGCATTCCTATAACTTTTAGATCTCCACAAACATTCCATTGATGACTGTCGTATTTGATTGCCTTAAGTAGTATATCCATATTGTCATGTCTCTTTTAGATGGACGGAGTGGGCAATGGGGATGGATGGCATTATATTACCATTATGCAAAAGAACTGCTTTCAGGCTTCTCTGCGACGAATCAATAAAGAGGCGCCACTCAGATGCAACATACGTCTGAGATATGGCTGTAAATAGTCCATTGATGTCATGGCAATAACAGAGAGGACCGTCTACTGAAAAGAATGCTGTTAATTCAAAATTCCGCTTTCGGTAGTAACTAATACGAACATTGTTCTCAAGTAAATTGTTCTCCTTTAGTCTTGAGGCGAGAAGCTCTGATTTCTCTTTAGACAGCGATAAGTCTCTAACAAGATCATTCAACTGTCCTTGGGTTAACTTTTTAGGCTCTAAATGTCTACCTTCAAAAGTGTACTCTGGTTCTGTAGATGGTCCGGAAACGCCAGTTGCACTTCATCACTTTCCATGTCATCTATGATAGAATCTAGCCTATCACTTGGGGGAATTGGAATGGGCAATGTTTCATCATGTTTTACTGGTCTACGTGCTGAATCCAAGTTTGGATATACAATCTGGTGTTTGTTCTTGGCAGAAAACCCCATTAAGTTCACACTACAAAAATAACAGTCTTCATGATCTCTCGGCTCCCTCCATATCATGGGTATGCAAATGGCATTGAAGCTTTCTTTTTGTTAAGCCAATCACGTAATCCATTTGAACAGCCAGAACAGATTTGATGTGGCGCCCATGGTTTATCTTGGTCACCTAGATGGCAACCAAAGTATAGCTTGTATATTTTCTTAATGTCGGTTGCAATACTTCGTCGCTGTGTTTTAGTTGTCAACTGGCCGCATACGAAACAGAACTTGTCGGGGTCATTCTTACATTGTCGAGGCATGTTGACTGATCTGAGCAAACTATAAATTCAAAAAAATGTACACCAACTTGACACAACAAGTTCTTGGACTGGACTGATCTTTTGACACACAAAGCACGGCGTTGTTGCCTGAATCACAATGCTGCTAGACGTAAAAGCTCACACCTGAAATACATAAGATGTATAATTAAGATAATTGAAATAAATAAGATGAATAAACTAAAAAACACAATAAAATAAACACAATCAAATGTTGAAATATTAGTATTTTGCCTATTTAAAATCGTTAAATCTGTGTAGTTATATATATGCCTTCATCTTGAAAACTATACGTGCTAGAAAAAATCTGAATGCAGTTTTGGAATCAGCGTGAAAAATGCTATCCAGCCACCACAAACTTTACTCTGATGAAAAATCTTTGTTGACCAGTGCTATTCTTTCAAATACTTTGGTGAGGTGGGACGTCAATGACACTGGTCTATAGTTCTTTGCTTGAGATCTGTCTCCTCCTTTATATATAAGGACAATGTTTGCCCTTTTCAAGAAGCTCGGTATTTCCCCCGTGTCTAGGGATTTTTTCCATATCCAGTATAAAGGTGTAGCTATTTCATTTTAACAGTTTTTAATAAATAATGCGTTCCAATTGTCCGGACCTGCAGCTGAATGTGGTTTCATTTGTCCTACAGCTCTCGCTACATCTTCTGGGGTAAAATCAAAGTCTGTTATATACTCTCTTTGCAATTCCTCTTCAAAGAATGCATTTATGTCAGGTATCGCTTTGTCACTTTTTGGGGTACTGATAACTGATTCATATTGAGCTCTCAATATATCAGATATTTCTTTTTGATAGTCGGTTAGTTCATTATTTCTCGTCCTTAATGGCCCAATAGCGGCGCGCGTTTTTGTTTTCCTTTTTGCATAGCTATAGAAGTATTTTGGATTTTCCTTTATTGCTTCTACCGCCTTTTCCTCTTTCCTCTCTGTATGGTCCTCCAGTTTTTCTTTTATTGCTTTCCTGTCCTTACCTCCGCAGTTGCCTAACTTCGCCTCCACTCTCTTTCTTTTGCGGAATAATCTTCTCTTTTGCCTCTCCAGCCAGCTCCTCTTTCCTTTTGGCTGTGATTTCGGAGCATATTTTTCTAAAATTCTCGACGTTTTTTCTTCCAAGGTTGTTAGCGTTTCTTCAGTTGTTTTATTCTCGAAAATTGTTCTCCATTCTATTTGGGCCATGTGCGATCTGATTGCTTCCAAATTTATAGTCAAGGAGTTTAAGTTAAAGGCCCCGAATTTTCTTCTTTCCTCAATATGTGTATTGTCTTTTAATGCTGTCGTCATACTTGTTGATATCTCGATTAAGTTGTGGTCTGAGATAATGGTTGGGGTTATTTTTATATCAGCAATCAAGTTCGTGTTATTCATGAATACTAGATCCAGGCAGTTATTTTTATGGTATTTTCTGTTATCTCCTGTGACAGCATAAACTCATTTGTGAGAGCCATCAACATTTTTGCTTGCTCCTGGTCTTCTCTTGTGCCCCCCTTGTCCTGGTGAATATATATATTCCTATCCACCTTTTTGTATTTTATAAATGGGAAGTTAAAGTCTCCGCAGATCATTATCTACAGACCTACAGAAGCTAAGGCTAACAAAAACCCTAAGATCCACTCTAAGGTTAGCCCGAGAGAAAGGAAAGAGTAGGGGGTTAAGAGAAGAAAATAAAGGGTTAAGTAAGTAGCAACACCTATCACTCGTGGGTTAACATTCATTCAGAAAAAGAGAAAAAAGACTCACCATCATCATCCGCCGGCCACTGCCGACAAGTCCGAAAAATAGTCGAAGAGAATAGGAAAGGGGTGAAAGATGAAAAGAAGTTAAATAAGAACGCTTACAAAGTATGCAAACACAGTCTTAACTCAAACACTCTCATACCATGTAAAGTACAGACATGCAAGTAAGGAGAGGATAAGAAAAAAAAAAAAAGTAGGTAAAGTTAAACAAAAAGTGGGTTAGTTTACGCTACGAGCTACATCTACGTTCGTGTTAGTCTAATTTTTTTTTGTTGTTTAATAATTTTTGCTGGCATATCACACGCTGGCATGTCACAAGCTGGCATTAGACGTCAACAGACTCATCCCCGATTACGACCACCAGAGCTCCTGTTGCTAATTGTTTTTTATTTTAAACAACTTTAATATTTTTAAAATGTCTGTCTAGACGGTTTTTAAACACATTAACGCTGGTAGATTTCACGACGGGCGAAGGAAGATTATTCCATTTATCAATTACTTTAAACGTAAAGAAGTTTTTAGCGATATTAGTAATGAAACGTCTGCCACGCAACTTAAATCCGTTATTACGAGTATTGCTATTATCGAAAGTGAACAGTTTGTCAAAAGTTACGCTATCGATGTTATTAACGATTTTGAAAACTTCAATAAGCTCTCCCCTTAATCTCCTAGTTTCGAGTGAATACAAGTCTAACTCTTTAATCCTATCTTCATAAGGCTTATTGCGCAATGACGGAATTAGTTTCGTGGCAGACGCTGAACCCTTTCTAACCTATCAATATCTTCACGCAAATACGGGCACCAAAACTGAACAATATATATATATATATATATATATATCAGGGATGGGAAACCGAAATGAATTTCGATTCGAGTTTCAATTTCAGTTCATAGTTTTGAGAAATATCGATTTCGGTGTCGATTTCGGGTTTTTCATTTTTTTTCGATTCAGGTTTTTTTTTCGATTTCGGTTTTTCATATCGATTTCGATTCGAGTTTCGATTCCGATTTCAGTTTTTCAGATTTCAATATAATATGTTCATTATTTACATATAATATGAGCTTTTATCTATTATTTCTGCATACTTATTCCAAATAAAAAAGTTGTGCTATTGGATGATTATTTACATTTAATCAGTACTATATCTTGAAGTTGTCTTCATTTTTTTTTCAGTAAACTTTTTCATATTATTTCTACAACTTAGGGACCCGCCTAAAACCGCCCTCCTTTGAGGGAGGAGAATATATTTATCAGATCAACGCAGTCAAAGCACCCTGTTTCTATTTATATATATAAAAAAAATCAGGGATAAATAAACAAAACTGGATGGAATGTAAGGAAGCTAATACATCTTAAAATTTCACGCCTTTATGTTACCCTATCTTTAATCCCCGGAAGTTGGTCAACTCTCCTTTAATAGAAAGCAGTTTGAATAATAAATTTTATTTCTTAATTTCGGTTTGAACTGATATTGTTTATCGATTTCGATTCAAGTTTTTTTATTCTTTTCGGTTTCGGTCTAAATTTCGATTTCGGTTTTTCCAAAAATATCAGTTTCGGTTTTTTTTCGATTTCGCTTCAAGAAAAAATATCGGTTTTATCGGTTTATCGATTTCGATTTCGATTCGGTTTCCCATCCCTGATATATATATATATATATATATATATATATATATATATATAAAATTGACGTTAAGCTAATGGGCCTATAATTGCTAGCAACTGTGCGCCGTGTGCGGTCGCCTTTTTTAAAAATGGGCGTGACGTTAGCTAATTTGAAGTCTTCAGGAATAATCCCCGTTTCGAGTGACTGATTAAAAATCTTCGATAAGGAGCCTACAATAACGTCTTTCAAATCTTTCAAATGTCTGGGATAAAAAGCGTCAGGGCCTGGAGCCTTTCTAACTTTTAGCCTATCGATATAATGCGCAATCTCACCCTCGTAAACAGTTATTTCATCCAAAACAGTCTCGCTACTAAATGGAACGATATCGTCCACGTCGGGGACATTATTTACGTCTTCTACGGTAAATACTGTAGCAAAAAAGTTATTCAAAATACCCGCCATTGCCTGAGCGTCGAAGCCAAAGCGCCTTAACATCCACTAAAGGGCCTATGTTATCTTTTATCGGCTTACGATTATTGACTTATTCAAAAAACGTTTTTGGATTATGCTTACTATCCGCAGCTATAACTATCTCAATTACGCTTCGCATTCCTAACTGATCTTTTAACCTGACGTCTAAGCTCGATATATCTATTAAAGTTAGCTGCCGTGCCATTGCGCTTATTAAGTTTATACGCTCTGTTACGCTCGTTTATGAACTCGCCTATTTCCCTAGTCCACCACTTGGGCCTACCATATATATACACACACGGTCTGTTCAAAAAGTATTCGGACAGGGTGTTTATTTTTAGAATAATGTCACGCTTGGCATTGTGACAACTAAACATGTCTCTGCATGTCGAAACAAGTTGACTGATAGGGTTGCACTTCATTGTATAGCGTCAGTCCACTGTGGTGAGCATATAAAGTTAAACGTGTTTTGTTTCGCGGCGATTTCTTACGCTGTTGGAAGGTGTTGAAGGTTGAAGGTGTTGGGCACTATGAATATGCTCCACATGGACAAACAATCAACAAGGAATTTTACTTTGAAGTTTTGAGACCTCTACGTGAAGCAGTTCGGAGGAAACGGCCGCAGAAGTGGGAGTCTGGAGACTGGATGTTTCACCACGATAACGCGCTATCTCACTCGCAACTTGTCCAGCAATTTTTTATCAAAAACGCTACCCACAAAGTACAGCAGCCTCAGTATTCGCCGGATTTGGTTCCAGGCGACATTTTTTTGTTTCGGAAACTCAAACAAACCCTGAAAGGGCACCAATTCGATGATGTTGAAACCATTAAAAGAAATTTGAAGGAGCAGCTTTTGGCCATTCCGAAAATTGCTTTCGAAAAATGTTTTCAACAGTGGCAGGAATGTTGGGCAAAGCTTGTGGCTTCAGAAGGAGCATACTTTGAGGGAGATTAAGCCCCAAACCCTGTAACTACCATATTCTGTCTATAATCGCATCAATCAGTATATATATATATATATATATATAAAACACTAATTTTATTAAATTTTTGGTACTTACGTATTATCGGGACTACCAAACTGTTTATTATGTATCATATTTTTGCTCTCGTCATTTTCGTTTAAACTAACGAAAATATCACAACTTAACCTAATCAATCATCAAGGGCGTACAGTTGACCTAACCGGGCATTCAATTAACCTAACCGGGCATTCCACTCAGTTGACCTAACCGGGCATTCACTTGACCTAACCGGGCATTTTCCGTTTTATTTTGTTTTTCGTAGCTAACCTAACCTAAAATCTTTCCTTTCTTCATTGCATGCCCGGTTAGGTCAACTGAATGCCCGGTTAGTTTAATTGAATGCCCGGTTAGATCAACTGTACGCCCTTGATGATTGGTTAGGTTAAGTTGTGATATTTTCGTTAGTTTAAACGAAAATGACGAGAGCAAAAATACATAATAAACAGTTTGGTAGTCCCGATAATATGTAAGTACCAAATTTTTTTAGTTAGCCCACAGATGAGATTTGTTAACCCAGGTAATTATAACCAGTCGCTCAGATCAATATTCCACTTGAAGTACTATAATTTTTTAATGCTAAGATTTGCAGTAAGATTACAATGTCACTCAAAAATATCAAATTCAAAGGGAAAATGAATTAGGCCGAAGGAACAAATCTCACATTTACTGACTCAGATTAAGGATATGTACAGTAAGTTTGAAGTGAAAATAACACCAAACAGTGAAAATTATAATGTAACAGATAAAATGCAATTTATAAATAAATTTATAAATAAATATTTTTACAATGTAATGACTTAATAGTGATTTAATTTCATCATCTAATTTTTATGTATTAGTACTTTTATGTATTTTAAATTAATTAATACTTTATATTCATTATTTATATACTATACCTGTGAAGTGATGCTTTATCTTTAATTAATCTGGGAGCCCAGTAAAGCCTAAAACTTAAAGGTAAAATTAAATAAAATAAAATCCAATTGAAAATTACTTATTTTATGTCAAAATTATTGAAACAACAAAAATTGTAAAATTACAATATTTATTTTATAAATAAAGAATTATTCCTTCATTTCTTCCTTTCTTCATTCATTCAATGAAAAAATGTTAATTGCACCAATTAAAATACTTACGTGAGTTCATTTCACGACACTTTAGACAGAAAATGAGAAATCTCGAGCGAACTCATATCAGAGTTTTATGTCTTGGATGGATCCGTCATTGATGATGATCGCTTGATCGTATTCGGGTCGTGGATTGGCGGTTGATGCCTGGTAATAAATAAAATTATGAGAAATGGCCGGAAGGAAATGTGAAGACGGGTGAAAGATGGAAAGAAGAATTCTGAAGTTTTCTCACTATCGAAGAACGTGCGTACTCTTTGAAATGCGGAACTGAGGTCTTCATTGAGGTGAGTAGTGGATCTAGACGAGGTTTTAATGATTTACACTCAAACAGAAATAGGATTCCTGTTGGGAGAAGTCATGAAGGAAAATGTTGAATTTTGACAAATTTCTTATCAGTCAACACTTCCTGGAATCGACTGATATCGACTTCATGAGTGAATACTCTGTGGATGTTTGCCGACATTACTGTATATTCAACATGAAAAAAAATTAAGAAAACTTTGGACGCAAACTAATGTTACCATAAAAGTGATGGAACATTATATCTCGTCACATTCAAAATCTATAGAAATTTTTTACTCAGTTGTAAAGAATTGTTTCATCAATAAATAAAATAAAACACTAATTCAATAAAAACTGAATAAATTCCGTGTTCTGTCTGCAGCTTTTTCTAGCTGCAGACAGAACGTGAAATTACGTCAGTTTTTATTGAAATAGTGTTTTGTTTTATTTACTGATGAAACAATTCTTTACAACTGAGTAAAAAGTTCCTATAAATTTTGAATGTGACGAGATATTACGTCCCATTAGTTTTATGGTAACATAATTTTGCGTCTGAAGTTTTCTTCAAGGCGATTTAGAATTGTATATAATATAGGTTTTGTAATAATGACAAATATATACCTAGCTGCGTAAACTCTGTGTACTTTTGTAATTAAAGAACTTAACTGAGTTGGATTGATCATAGATATAGATATATATATATATATATATATATATATATATAAGCTCTCGCCCATTTTTCTTTCTTTTTAGCTTTGACGTTATAAATCCATTTACTGAAGGTCTTTTATTAAAAAAACATCTTTTAAATAATATAAATATAATTTAAATAAATCATAAAAGATTTTTTTATAAAATTCAAAAATTACTTGTGAGCGATTCGTTTGCTTTTTAAAAATTTAAATACCTATCGTTTACATCACGATATATTCTCTTTCCTCCTTGATTCACTTCCTCTTTCGCATCCGTTAAGTTAGGTCAATTTAGGTTAGGTCAGTTTAAATACAAATTAATATTATCAACACTCATCTGCAGTTTCTTAAAAAAGAAAAAAAGTTCACCTAGAAAGGTAAAATTTATAAAAAACAAAAAATTACTCATCGGTAATGATTGGGTTTTGTTAAATTTGTTAAAGTATTAACCTTTAATCCATTATGAAAAATCCTTTGTCTTAATAATAGAATAGAGAATATATTGACTGAAAACTTTCTATAAAATTCGAGCGTGACAAAACATTACGTCCCATCAGTTTTATGTTGAGTTAATTTTGTGTCTAAAGCTGCCTTTATTTTTGCTATGATAACTATAACCTTGGTTAACCTTGGTTTTGCTTCCGCCCAAATTGTTCATTCTGACGAAGTTCAAGCTTGTTACTCCACCTTAGACCTACAGTTTAACGTGGAATCCGAACCACGCGCCACCAGCAGCCCAACGTCTTAACCACAAGGCTGCCCAGGGTACCCATTTATCTACCAACCAATTTATTTATTGTATGGAAGGATTGAACAGCTGAGTTTTGGTGCGCGCCGCATGCCGTCACCGGGTCTCGATCCCAGGTCGATGGATTCGTAGTCAGCGACGCTAACTACAACACCACCGAAAATACTCAAAATACTCAAAATGTTCGTTAGTTTTCTCTGAAATAGCGCATGCGTAGTTAAAGCACATATATAACCCAAAACTTCTTTCGTGTGACGTTTTTGTGTTACTTGGTGGTGTAGTGGTTAGCATCGTTGACTACGAATTCATTGGCCCCGGGTTCGATTCCTGGTGAAGGCAGGCGGCGCGCAGCTAACCCAAATGTTCATCCTTCCACACAAACCCTATATAGCCTAGTGATTAAGACGCTGGGATGCTAATCGGGAGGTCGTGAGATCGAGTCCGGGCAAGGACTTAGTAATTTCTGACCGACCCGTGGTTGGTCGTGGTTCGGATTTCACGTTGAGTTGTAGGTCTGCGGTGGGGCAACGAGTTTTTTATTCACAAATGCACAAAAATTCACCCACTCTGTACAGTAGAACCTCACATTGAAATATGTGCGGTAAATCTTACTCTTCACAAAACCTCTTTCAACATACTGGTAATATAAAGACCATCTAACGGTAGCGCAAATAACTGATTTTATACTTTACAGAATCAAATCAGACATCAATTCGTAAAGAGCTCGCGCTCTTTCATCCCCAGAGCCTTTAATATAGACTTAATGAAAATACAGACCGACTACATTGTCAAATCATTATGGAACACAGTGATCAGCCAGGGATATAAAGCCTATGTAACAAGGCCAACACGCTCCCATACTGACCTTCCAACTCTTCTTTTATCGGCCACATAGATATAGACCCATAATATATATGTTTGGCCTTTTCGCGAAATCGCTTTTTTGCAAAAAGATCGGGCTTTTGGCAAAATGGCCAAAACCCCGGCCTTTTTACATAATGGTATTAAATGCCAGGTCTACCACTTTGCAAACAGGCCGGCATGTTGGCCATTTTGTAAAATGATTAGTAATGCTGTCTCCCATTTTGCGAAAAGGCAGAACTCCGATTAAAAGATTCAATCCAGTTCGATTGAAATTATTGAAATTATTGAAATTTAAATTATTGAATGCCCAGTTAGGTCAACTGTCTGCCGTTGACGATAGGTTAGGTTAAAGGACGATATTTTCGTTAAACAGTTGACCTAACCGGGCATTGACTGTCCAGTTCAATGTGAAGTTCTGCCGTTTCGCAAAATTGCCGACAGCATTTCCAGTCATTTTGCAAAATGGCCAATATGCCGGCCTGTTTGCAAAGTGGCCTGGCATTTAATGCCATTATGCAAAAAGGCCGGGTTTTTGGCCCTTTGGCAAAAACGCCGATCTTTCTGCAAAACGGCCGATTTCGCAAAAAGGCCGTAACATATACAGGACAAAGGGATACTCTTTGCAGGCATAACTGACCACCTCCCAAATTACGTCACAATCAAAACAACAGCAAACACAAGAAAAAACACATAAAACTTAAGAAAACAAGGCATGATCAGTTTAATAAATTTAAAGCGAAATTAGGCGAAACTAACTTGTACATATGAAACACCCTGTACAGTACATAGTGTAACTGTTGTCAAATGGACACAAAGTTATAAGTCTATACAGAAAAGATCCTGCACTGTTAAATTTCTTAATTCATCTGCATTTTGGTCTACATATTAAAAGAGAATATCCTCAAACCGGCGCGAATGGCCACGTGACGTGTAATGTTTGGGCTGAATAATCTTCACACACACACACGGTGAAACTACTCTCATCTTCGGTACAGTATACTGAAACCTTTGAGGAAGTTATGTTCCCATCGTCAACAAAGAGTCATCGATGCTCATTATATAATTATATATATAAATAGAAATATTATTATATATATATATATATATATATATATATATATATATATATATGTTAACCCCTCCGTCTATGGCCCTGGGTGGTTCGGATCGACGGGGGTTCTAGTTAGGAGGCAGCAACGGATATTTCTTCTATAACATTCTAATTCTTTTCTCTCGCTTTATGGGGTCGACAATTGTTAATTCTTCTCTTTCTATAATACTCTGATACTTTCTCTTGGTACTAAAATTATCGACTTTTCTTTTATAACTTATCGACTTAACTGACTAAATTCCTGAAGAGAACAAGGCTCGAAGGAAAAGATAAAAACTTTTTCTACTGTGGTTTACTTCTCAAAATGTACAGGTAGTGCTTTGAATTTACAGGGGTAGAGGTTCGACCTCTTTCGACCATGGCTCAGGCCAGAATCTAAAAAGTTAACGAGGCAAGGGGCCTCTGCCCCCTCCTCGCAGCGAGGCTGCTAACAAAGGAGTCGTAATGAAGTGATATAATGAAGTAACTTAATGAAGTGACTTAAAGAAGAGCCCCAATTTTACAAATACATGTATAATATAAACCTAAATGTTTGGGGGAAGACAGTTGAAGGTTAAGTTTCCCCCTTTTAAACACATGATCAGATGTTTGAAAGATTCCAAATAAAAAAAATAAAAATAAAAATAAAAACTAATCGTATATTTTTGCCGAATCTTCATTTCTGAAGGCGATATCATTTCGTAATAGTACATAAGTACAAATTAAGTACACGACTGAGTACGTATTAATTTTGGTTCATTACAATTACGATTACAATTATGGATTACTTCACATTCGCTTATGATTGTCCATTACAGTTCTATTAAAGTACATTCTTACATTATAAATTAAATCATTACATTTAATTACAGTTTCATTGAAGTACATTACGTCGTTTACCATTCTTACAGTGTTTTTATATATTTATATATGGTTATACTATATGGTTATACTATATGGTTATACTATATGGTTATTATATATGGTTATTAGTACAACACAAGTACATGAGCACATACGAGATAATTTATATACGAAATAATATGTTATAATATGTTATAAATTTGAAATCAGAGGGACAGGAGGTTTCCATCTTAGAAGCGCTCACTTATGCTATAGTTCGCGGAATTTGATAACAACTAAGCATTTTCGAGTTCAATGCGGGAGGTGATTAATAAAAAATAATAAATGAAAAAAATAATACGAGAACGTATTTTTGCGTTTTCGAACGAATGCCTAAAGTTTTGCGTTTCATAGATTGACACGAGTAAAAATGAATATTTAATAAAATTTATATAGGATAATGATCAAGGGAAATTAATGACGGGAAAATGTGACGTATGGATGAATATGGTTGAATAATAATGTTTATACTGCATAACACCACAACATTATTATTAAAGAATTTACCATACATTGCATACGGAAGATGTCCATATACTAAGCACGTGATTTAGTGTACAAGGTATGGGAAACGTAAAGAGAATTAAGTTATTTTATGACGTCATAGTGTATAAGTCATTATTAGAAAAGATGAATTAGAGAAATACAGTAATGAATAAAGAAGTACAAATCGAAATTCTATCCAAAACTCGCTTAGGCGATTTTGGTTTCTCATGTAAAAATGAATATGGATTATTCATTGTTCATTTTTTACAGTGTTCCCCCTGTAAAATGGCATTAATTAATACAATAATATAATACAATTAATACAATACAATTGAGAAAATAACATCTAACGAATTCAAATTAGATGATGACGAATTCTTTTTTACATTACAAGTTTTATACAGAACAAGTTAGTTATTATGCTTAGAGAGTTATTATAAGTTATTATAAAATATAAAAAATTCAAAGATTAATACTTTAATTTAGACAAACAGAATAAAAGGATTAATACATTAATTTGGACAAACAATTAAGTTAGACAAAGAATGATATTGTTAAATTTTTAGCAAAATTTTATTTTTCTGTGGGGAAAATTACATTCATAATGAATAGGTAAAAGGGAAAAATATAAATTTTAAAGTTCATGGATTTTCAAGGTTACCATGATAGTACAATTCATAACTAATTTTATTGACTATTGTAGGTAAAAATAGAATTACGTAGTGGATGATTTATAGACCTGTGGTCTAGTGTGTATTTGGGTGTATTAGGTGCAAAGTGTGTATCTTACAATTTCGAGGGACAGATTAGCTGAGAGGATTGTTAAATTAACTGAATAAATGCATAAGCAAGATATATTAGAAAGCAAAAATGATTAAGATTAAATTACATAGTTAGCACTTACGCGCAATGAAATAGTTTATTGTGATATCCAATGATTTTAGCATAAGGTTTGTGTATATATAGTATATATAGTGTGCATACATGCATTTTTATTGACTGTTGTAGGTACAAATCGAATTACGTAGTGCATGATGTATAGACCTGTGGTCAAATGTGTATTTATGTTTATTGGGTACAGATTGTAGTGGTTGGTGATACGTTCAAAAGGAGAAAGGGGATTTATAGTTGAATAGTTGAAGTTATACGTCAGTGTGCAGATGTATCTATAAATATTGGTAAGAAGCATCTGTAATTAGTGAGTCGGTACAATAGTATGTAGAATATGAGAGTAATTTGTTCATCCCGTGAAGAACTAGATCATTAGGGGTCATTGGTGGATTAGGATTATATATATATATTATATATATATATATATATATATATATATATACTTTAAGGAACAGATAAAATAACTTAATAAATGCATGAGCGAGAATTTATATATAGTAAGCAATAATTATGATGTATTATAATTATGATGTTTGCATACGAGTTTTAATGCAAAAGTGACTGAAGGGACGGAACGTAAATGAATTCGAATATGTGTCAAAAGTAATAAAATTCAATTAGGATTATAGATTTTACATAATTAATCAGTTACACGTATATTAAGGTAATAAAAAAAAACGAACTTAGAGGACCTTACAATTAATGAAAGTAAATCTAGCGGTATTAAAAATTAAATTTTGAAGATGGAATTAAATTCGACTAGTAACATTCCTAGCTATATATGAACTATATAACCATTAACATTGACCAGAAGTATCGGTACGATAATTGAATTAAAAAAAAATTAAGAATACAAATTAAAAATATAAATCAATTATGCATTTTAATGAGCTAAACATAATTTTATAATACTCTTAAAAATAAAAGTAAATCGAACCTTAGATGAGTTTCGGCCAAGAATAAAAAAGTTATTGAAATGGAAGGAAAGCATTTCGAACAATCTTTTCTTTTAATAATTTCAGGTAAATTTTACATTAAAAATTATTTTTTATATAATAAAAAAATATATTAAAAAAGTTTAATAATTTTTGCATGTTAAGTAGAAAAATCATACTCTTTCGTTGAATGTTGATAGAATTTGAATTATTTGATATTTTGACACAATTAATTATATTCGACCAACACAATTACTCAGTATTCATCGAATAAAAAAAAATATAAAAAATATAAAAATTGAAAATAGAAATCAATTATAAACTATAATGAACTAAACATATACTGTAATATAAAAAACACAACCTAAATTGAGGTTATGTTCCATCGTACCAAAGAGGAATTAACCATGGTTGAACCATTTCTCTGGTTGACACGGTTCAACTGGGGTTGGGGGTGTTAAAATAAAATAAAAAGACAAAGTTTGGAGTACGACATTCAGGGGAATTGAGTGACTAAGCAGGGGGTATAAGTCTGAAATTGACAATTACATCTTTTTTTTTTAGATTGCTTGTCACACTACTTTGAACAAAAATTAAAAGAGTTGAAACAAAACGGAGGGACGGTATGTTCCGCAGCATAGTAATTTAAAAGGAGTCATTGGGACAAGATCGATTAATTAATTATTACACAACTATTATTATCACATATACATTACAATGATTATCAAAGTCATTACAAACAATTGTAAAAACTGTTTTGGTTACAAACAATAAAATATGTCATTTTACCTATATATTTATATACGCAACAATGGCATGAAAAAGAAAAGACAAATCGGTCCATTTCCTTCTTACAACAAAACAAAGAAAGGTTAACTAAAGACGCAACCAGGTCAATTCAGGTTGAATTAAATTCTCTTTTACAACACAAAAAAAGGTTGAATTAAATTCTTAGATTACATTTTCTCAAATTAAATTATCTTAACTTACAAAGAAAAAGTTGAATTCAATTGACTGCATTGAAATGACTTCGGACTTGAAACCTGACTTAAAACAAAACTCTGACTTAAAACAAAACTCTGACTTCAAATAAAACTGTCTGACTTGAACTCTATCAAGTATTCTTGAAACTAACTTGAACTCTTATCAAGTATTCTGAAACTAACTTGAACTCTTATCAAATATTCTGAAACTAACTTGAACTCTTATCAAGTATTCTGAAACTAACTTGAACTCTTATCAAGTATTCTGAAACTAACTTGAACTCTTATCAAGTACTCTGAAACTAACTTGAACTCTATCAAGTATCTTGAACTAACTTGAACTCTATCAAGTATCTTGAAATTAACTTGAACTCTATCAAGTATCTTGAAACTAACTTGAACTCTATCAAGTATCTTGAAACTAACTTGAAATGCTTCAAGTAACTCTATAACTCTATAAACTATCTGTAAACTCTCTCTCTCTTAATTTGCAAGTCAATTCAATTCAATAATTTGAAAAAATTTGCAAACAAAAATATAAAAAGTAAACAACATTTCACTCTAATGTACGGGAAGGTACATAAAATAAAATTATTCTATACTGAATATAATAGTGAAAATAACTGAAAATAATTCTGTGACAATTAACTCTGTGACAATTAACTCTGTGACAATTAACTCTGTGACAATTAACTTCTGTGAAAATTACTGCTTCACTAAAAAAAAATGTATCACTGGTGTCTGAAGTGTTCACTGTGTTTTGTGTTAATTCTGGCTCCATACTAAATATTAACTGTTAATAATGCTGACTTTTCAAATGTTTACAAATTTCTTAAAAAAAACCAACTCTGTACTTAACAAAATTTTCTATGGCGAAATCCTCAGAGACGTGTCCTGAAGACGTCTTGCTGGCTACTTCTTCTGGGATGAAAACTAGGCGTGGAGAACTTGGAGTCGTGACACACCGGTTCAATGGTGGATGTTACGAACTAGAAGTCGTGACACGCCGGTCAACTGGTTTTATCCTGATGCAAGGTAATTTCTATCTTGGCCAAAGAGTGGCCAAGTGTTAAAATCCTCTTCTTAAAATCTTCTTCTAAAAATCTTCTTCTTATCCTGGTGCAGGGTCGCCAGACTGTTAACCCCTCCGTCTATGGCCCTGGGTGGTTCGGATCGACGGGGGTTCTAGTTAGGAGGCAGCAACGGATATTTCTTCTATAACATTCTAATTCTTTTCTCTCGCTTTATGGGGTCGACAATTGTTAATTCTTCTCTTTCTATAATACTCTGATACTTTCTCTTGGTACTAAAATTATCGACTTTTCTTTTATAACTTATCGACTTAACTGACTAAATTCCTGAAGAGAACAAGGCTCGAAGGAAAAGATAAAAACTTTTTCTACTGTGGTTTACTTCTCAAAATGTACAGGTAGTGCTTTGAATTTACAGGGGTAGAGGTTCGACCTCTTTCGACCATGGCTCAGGCCAGAATCTAAAAAGTTAACGAGGCAAGGGGCCTCTGCCCCCTCCTCGCAGCGAGGCTGCTAACAAAGGAGTCGTAATGAAGTGATATAATGAAGTAACTTAATGAAGTGACTTAAAGAAGAGCCCCAATTTTACAAATACATGTATAATATAAACCTAAATGTTTGGGGGAAGACAGTTGAAGGTTAAGTTTCCCCCTTTTAAACACATGATCAGATGTTTGAAAGATTCCAAATAAAAAAAATAAAAATAAAAATAAAAACTAATCGTATATTTTTGCCGAATCTTCATTTCTGAAGGCGATATCATTTCGTAATAGTACATAAGTACAAATTAAGTACACGACTGAGTACGTATTAATTTTGGTTCATTACAATTACGATTACAATTATGGATTACTTCACATTCGCTTATGATTGTCCATTACAGTTCTATTAAAGTACATTCTTACATTATAAATTAAATCATTACATTTAATTACAGTTTCATTGAAGTACATTACGTCGTTTACCATTCTTACAGTGTTTTTATATATTTATATATGGTTATACTATATGGTTATACTATATGGTTATACTATATGGTTATTATATATGGTTATTAGTACAACACAAGTACATGAGCACATACGAGATAATTTATATACGAAATAATATGTTATAATATGTTATAAATTTGAAATCAGAGGGACAGGAGGTTTCCATCTTAGAAGCGCTCACTTTGCTATAGTTCGCGGAATTTGATAACAACTAAGCATTTTCGAGTTCAATGCGGGAGGTGATTAATAAAAAATAATAAATGAAAAAAATAATACGAGAACGTATTTTTGCGTTTTCGAACGAATGCCTAAAGTTTTGCGTTTCATAGATTGACACGAGTAAAAATGAATATTTAATAAAATTTATATAGGATAATGATCAAGGGAAATTAATGACGGGAAAATGTGACGTATGGATGAATATGGTTGAATAATAATGTTTATACTACATAACACCACAACATTATTATTAAAGAATTTACCATACATTGCATACGGAAGATGTCCATATACTAAGCACGTGATTTAGTGTACAAGGTATGGGAAACGTAAAGAGAATTAAGTTATTTTATGACGTCATAGTGTATAAGTCATTATTAGAAAAGATGAATTAGAGAAATACAGTAATGAATAAAGAAGTACAAATCGAAATTCTATCCAAAACTCGCTTAGGCGATTTTGGTTTCTCATGTAAAAATGAATATGGATTATTCATTGTTCATTTTTTTACAGTGTTCCCCCTAAAATGGCATTAATTAATACAATAATATAATACAATTAATACAATACAATTGAGAAAATAACATCTAACGAATTCAAATTAGATGATGACGAATTCTTTTTTACATTACAAGTTTTATACAGAACAAGTTAGTTATTATGCTTAGAGAGTTATTATAAGTTATTATAAAATATAAAAAATTCAAAGATTAATACTTTAATTTAGACAAACAGAATAAAAGGATTAATACATTAATTTGGACAAACAATTAAGTTAGACAAAGAATGATATTGTTAAATTTTTAGCAAAATTTTATTTTTCTGTGGGGAAAATTACATTCATAATGAATAGGTAAAAGGGAAAAATATAAATTTTAAAGTTCATGGATTTTCAAGGTTACCATGATAGTACAATTCATAACTAATTTTATTGACTATTGTAGGTAAAAATAGAATTACGTAGTGGATGATTTATAGACCTGTGGTCTAGTGTGTATTTGGGTGTATTAGGTGCAAAGTGTGTATCTTACAATTTCGAGGGACAGATTAGCTGAGAGGATTGTTAAATTAACTGAATAAATGCATAAGCAAGATATATTAGAAAGCAAAAATGATTAAGATTAAATTACATAGTTAGCACTTACGCGCAATGAAATAGTTTATTGTGATATCCAATGATTTTAGCATAAGGTTTGTGTATATAGTATATATAGTGTGCATACATGCATTTTTATTGACTGTTGTAGGTACAAATCGAATTACGTAGTGCATGATGTATAGACCTGTGGTCAAATGTGTATTTATGTTTATTGGGTACAGATTGTAGTGGTTGGTGATACGTTCAAAAGGAGAAAGGGGATTTATAGTTGAATAGTTGAAGTTATACGTCAGTGTGCAGATGTATCTATAAATATTGGTAAGAAGCATCTGTAATTAGTGAGTCGGTACAATAGTATGTAGAATATGAGAGTAATTTGTTCATCCCGTGAAGAACTAGATCATTAGGGGTCATTGGTGGATTAGGATATATATATATATATATATATATATATATATATATACTTTAAGGAACAGATAAAATAACTTAATAAATGCATGAGCGAGAATTTATATATAGTAAGCAATAATTATGATGTATTATAATTATGATGTTTGCATACGAGTTTTAATGCAAAAGTGACTGAAGGGACGGAACGTAAATGAATTCGAATATGTGTCAAAAGTAATAAAATTCAATTAGGATTATAGATTTTACATAATTAATCAGTTACACGTATATTAAGGTAAAAAAAAAACGAACTTAGAGGACCTTACAATTAATGAAAGTAAATCTAGCGGTATTAAAAATTAAATTTTGAAGATGGAATTAAATTCGACTAGTAACATTCCTAGCTATATATGAACTATATAACCATTAACATTGACCAGAAGTATCGGTACGATAATTGAATTAAAAAAAAATTAAGAATACAAATTAAAAATATAAATCAATTATGCATTTTAATGAGCTAAACATAATTTTATAATACTCTTAAAAATAAAAGTAAATCGAACCTTAGATGAGTTTCGGCCAAGAATAAAAAAGTTATTGAAATGGAAGGAAAGCATTTCGAACAATCTTTTCTTTTAATAATTTCAGGTAAATTTTACATTAAAAATTATTTTTTATATAATAAAAAAATATATTAAAAAAGTTTAATAATTTTTGCATGTTAAGTAGAAAAATCATACTCTTTCGTTGAATGTTGATAGAATTTGAATTATTTGATATTTTGACACAATTAATTAAATTCGACCAACACAATTACTCAGTATTCATCGAATAAAAAAAAATATAAAAATATAAAAATTGAAAATAGAAATCAATTATAAACTATAATGAACTAAACATATACTGTAATATAAAAAACACAACCTAAATTGAGGTTATGTTCCATCGTACCAAAGAGGAATTAACCATGGTTGAACCATTTCTCTGGTTGACACGGTTCAACTGGGGTTGGGGGTGTTAAAATAAAATAAAAAGACAAAGTTTGGAGTACGACATTCAGGGGAATTGAGTGACTAAGCAGGGGGTATAAGTCTGAAATTGACAATTACATCTTTTTTTTTTTAGATTGCTTGTCACACTACTTTGAACAAAATTAAAAGAGTTGAAACAAAACGGAGGGACGGTATGTTCCGCAGCATAGTAATTTAAAAGGAGTCATTGGGACAAGATCGATTAATTAATTATTACACAACTATTATTATCACATATACATTACAATGATTATCAAAGTCATTACAAACAATTGTAAAAACTGTTTTGGTTACAAACAATAAAATATGTCATTTTACCTATATATTTATATACGCAACAATGGCATGAAAAAGAAAAGACAAATCGGTCCATTTCCTTCTTACAACAAAACAAAGAAAGGTTAACTAAAGACGCAACCAGGTCAATTCAGGTTGAATTAAATTCTCTTTTACAACACAAAAAAAGGTTGAATTAAATTCTTAGATTACATTTTCTCAAATTAAATTCTCTTAACTTACAAAGAAAAAGTTGAATTCAATTGACTGCATTGAAATGACTTCGGACTTGAAACCTGACTTAAAACAAAACTCTGACTTCAAATAAAACTGTCTGACTTGAACTCTATCAAGTATTCTTGAAACTAACTTGAACTCTTATCAAGTATTCTGAAACTAACTTGAACTCTTATCAAATATTCTGAAACTAACTTGAACTCTTATCAAGTATTCTGAAACTAACTTGAACTCTTATCAAGTATTCTGAAACTAACTTGAACTCTTATCAAGTACTCTGAAACTAACTTGAACTCTATCAAGTATCTTGAACTAACTTGAACTCTATCAAGTATCTTGAAATTAACTTGAACTCTATCAAGTATCTTGAAACTAACTTGAACTCTATCAAGTATCTTGAAACTAACTTGAAATGCTTCAAGTAACTCTATAACTCTATAAACTATCTGTAAACTCTCTCTCTCTTAATTTGCAAGTCAATTCAATTCAATAATTTGAAAAAATTTGCAAACAAAAATATAAAAAGTAAACAACATTTCACTCTAATGTACGGGAAGGTACATAAAATAAAATTATTCTATACTGAATATAATAGTGAAAATAACTGAAAATAATTCTGTGACAATTAACTCTGTGACAATTAACTCTGTGACAATTAACTCTGTGACAATTAACTTCTGTGAAAATTACTGCTTCACTAAAAAAAATGTATCACTGGTGTCTGAAGTGTTCACTGTGTTTTGTGTTAATTCTGGCTCCATACTAAATATTAACTGTTAATAATGCTGACTTTTCAAATGTTTACAAATTTCTTAAAAAAAACCAACTCTGTACTTAACAAAATTTTCTATGGCGAAATCCTCAGAGACGTGTCCTGAAGACGTCTTGCTGGCTACTTCTTCTGGGATGAAAACTAGGCGTGGAGAACTTGGAGTCGTGACACACCGGTTCAATGGTGGATGTTACGAACTAGAAGTCGTGACACGCCGGTCAACTGGTTTTATCCTGATGCAAGGTAATTTCTATCTTGGCCAAAGAGTGGCCAAGTGTTAAAATCCTCTTCTTAAAATCTTCTTCTAAAAATCTTCTTCTTATCCTGGTGCAGGGTCGCCAGACTGTTAACCCCTCCGTCTATGGCCCTGGGTGGTTCGGATCGACGGGGGTTCTAGTTAGGAGGCAGCAACGGATATTTCTTCTATAACATTCTAATTCTTTTCTCGCTTTATGGGGTCGACAATTGTTAATTCTTCTCTTTCTATAATACTCTGATACTTTCTCTTGGTACTAAAATTATCGACTTTTCTTTTATAACTTATCGACTTAACTGACTAAATTCCTGAAGAGAACAAGGCTCGAAGGAAAAGATAAAAACTTTTTCTACTGTGGTTTACTTCTCAAAATGTACAGGTAGTGCTTTGAATTTACAGGGGTAGAGGTTCGACCTCTTTCGACCATGGCTCAGGCCAGAATCTAAAAAGTTAACGAGGCAAGGGGCCTCTGCCCCCTCCTCGCAGCGAGGCTGCTAACAAAGGAGTCGTAATGAAGTGATATAATGAAGTAACTTAATGAAGTGACTTAAAGAAGAGCCCCAATTTTACAAATACATGTATAATATAAACCTAAATGTTTGGGGGAAGACAGTTGAAGGTTAAGTTTCCCCCTTTTAAACACATGATCAGATGTTTGAAAGATTCCAAATAAAAAAAATAAAAATAAAAAAAAAACTAATCGTATATTTTTGCCGAATCTTCATTTCTGAAGGCGATATCATTTCGTAATAGTACATAAGTACAAATTAAGTACACGACTGAGTACGTATTAATTTTGGTTCATTACAATTACGATTACAATTATGGATTACTTCACATTCGCTTATGATTGTCCATTACAGTTCTATTAAAGTACATTCTTACATTATAAATTAAATCATTACATTTAATTACAGTTTCATTGAAGTACATTACGTCGTTTACCATTCTTACAGTGTTTTTATATATTTATATATGGTTATACTATATGGTTATATTATATGGTTATACTATATGGTTATTATATATGGTTATTAGTACAACACAAGTACATGAGCACATACGAGATAATTTATATACGAAATAATATGTTATAATATGTTATAAATTTGAAATCAGAGGGACAGGAGGTTTCCATCTTAGAAGCGCTCACTTTGCTATAGTTCGCGGAATTTGATAACAACTAAGCATTTTCGAGTTCAATGCGGGAGGTGATATAATAAAAAATAATAAATGAAAAAAATAATACGAGAACGTATTTTTGCGTTTTCGAACGAATGCCTAAAGTTTTGCGTTTCATAGATTGACACGAGTAAAAATGAATATTTAATAAAATTTATATAGGATAATGATCAAGGGAAATTAATGACGGGAAAATGTGACGTATGGATGAATATGGTTGAATAATAATGTTTATACTGCATAACACCACAACATTATTATTAAAGAATTTACCATACATTGCATACGGAAGATGTCCATATACTAAGCACGTGATTTAGTGTACAAGGTATGGGAAACGTAAAGAGAATTAAGTTATTTTATGACGTCATAGTGTATAAGTCATTATTAGAAAAGATGAATTAGAGAAATACAGTAATGAATAAAGAAGTACAAATCGAAATTCTATCCAAAACTCGCTTAGGCGATTTTGGTTTCTCATGTAAAAATGAATATGGATTATTCATTGTTCATTTTTTACAGTGTTCCCCCTGTAAAATGGCATTAATTAATACAATAATATAATACAATTAATACAATACAATTGAGAAAATAACATCTAACGAATTCAAATTAGATGATGACGAATTTTTTTTACATTACAAGTTTTATACAGAACAAGTTAGTTATTATGCTTAGAGAGTTATTATAAGTTATTATAAAATATAAAAAATTCAAAGATTAATACTTTAATTTAGACAAACAGAATAAAAGGATTAATACATTAATTTGGACAAACAATTAAGTTAGACAAAGAATGATATTGTTAAATTTTTAGCAAAATTTTATTTTTCTGTGGGGAAAATTACATTCATAATGAATAGGTAAAAGGGAAAAATATAAATTTTAAAGTTCATGGATTTTCAAGGTTACCATGATAGTACAATTCATAACTAATTTTATTGACTATTGTAGGTAAAAATAGAATTACGTAGTGGATGATTTATAGACCTGTGGTCTAGTGTGTATTTGGGTGTATTAGGTGCAAAGTGTGTATCTTACAATTTCGAGGGACAGATTAGCTGAGAGGATTGTTAAATTAACTGAATAAATGCATAAGCAAGATATATTAGAAAGCAAAAATGATTAAGATTAAATTACATAGTTAGCACTTACGCGCAATGAAATAGTTTATTGTGATATCCAATGATTTTAGCATAAGGTTTGTGTATATATAGTATATATAGTGTGCATACATGCATTTTTATTGACTGTTGTAGGTACAAATCGAATTACGTAGTGCATGATGTATAGACCTGTGGTCAAATGTGTATTTATGTTTATTGGGTACAGATTGTAGTGGTTGGTGATACGTTCAAAAGGAGAAAGGGGATTTATAGTTGAACAGTTGAAGTTATACGTCAGTGTGCAGATGTATCTATAAATATTGGTAAGAAGCATCTGTAATTAGTGAGTCGGTACAATAGTATGTAGAATATGAGTAATTTGTTCATCCCGTGAAGAACTAGATCATTAGGGGTCATTGGTGGATTAGGATTATATATTTATATATATATATATACTTTAAGGAACAGATAAAATAACTTAATAAATGCATGAGCGAGAATTTATATATAGTAAGCAATAATTATGATGTATTATAATTATGATGTTTGCATACGAGTTTTAATGCAAAAGTGACTGAAGGGACGGAACGTAAATGAATTCGAATATGTGTCAAAAGTAATAAAATTCAATTAGGATTATAGATTTTACATAATTAATCAGTTACACGTATATTAAGGTAATAAAAAAAAACGAACTTAGAGGACCTTACAATTAATGAAAGTAAATCTAGCGGTATTAAAAATTAAATTTTGAAGATGGAATTAAATTCGACTAGTAACATTCCTAGCTATATATGAACTATATAACCATTAACATTGACCAGAAGTATCGGTACGATAATTGAATTAAAAAAAAATTAAGAATACAAATTAAAAATATAAATCAATTATGCATTTTAATGAGCTAAACATAATTTTATAATACTCTTAAAAATAAAAGTAAATCGAACCTTAGATGAGTTTCGGCCAAGAATAAAAAAGTTATTGAAATGGAAGGAAAGCATTTCGAACAATCTTTTCTTTTAATAATTTCAGGTAAATTTTACATTAAAAATTATTTTTTATATAATAAAAAAATATATTAAAAAAGTTTAATAATTTTTGCATGTTAAGTAGAAAAATATACTCTTTCGTTGAATGTTGATAGAATTTGAATTATTTGATATTTTGACACAATTAATTAAATTCGACCAACACAATTACTCAGTATTCATCGAATAAAAAAAAATATAAAAAATATAAAAATTGAAAATAGAAATCAATTATAAACTATAATGAACTAAACATATACTGTAATATAAAAAACACAACCTAAATTGAGGTTATGTTCCATCGTACCAAAGAGGAATTAACCATGGTTGAACCATTTCTCTGGTTGACACGGTTCAACTGGGGTTGGGGGTGTTAAAATAAAATAAAAAGACAAAGTTTGGAGTACGACATTCAGGGGAATTGAGTGACTAAGCAGGGGGTATAAGTCTGAAATTGACAATTACATCTTTTTTTTTTAGATTGCTTGTCACACTACTTTGAACAAAAATTAAAAGAGTTGAAACAAAACGGAGGGACGGTATGTTCCGCAGCATAGTAATTTAAAAGGAGTCATTGGGACAAGATCGATTAATTAATTATTACACAACTATTATTATCACATATACATTACAATGATTATCAAAGTCATTACAAACAATTGTAAAAACTGTTTTGGTTACAAACAATAAAATATGTCATTTTACCTATATATTTATATACGCAACAATGGCATGAAAAAGAAAAGACAAATCGGTCCATTTCCTTCTTACAACAAAACAAAGAAAGGTTAACTAAAGACGCAACCAGGTCAATTCAGGTTGAATTAAATTCTCTTTTACAACACAAAAAAGGTTGAATTAAATTCTTAGATTACATTTTCTTTTCTCAAATTAAATTATCTTAACTTACAAAGAAAAAGTTGAATTCAATTGACTGCATTGAAATGACTTCGGACTTGAAACCTGACTTAAAACAAAACTCTGACTTAAAACAAAACTCTGACTTCAAATAAAACTGTCTGACTTGAACTCTTATCAAGTATTCTGAAACTAACTTGAACTCTTATCAAATATTCTGAAACTAACTTGAACTCTTATCAAGTATTCTGAAACTAACTTGAACTCTTATCAAGTATTCTGAAACTAACTTGAACTCTTATCAAGTACTCTGAAACTAACTTGAACTCTATCAAGTATCTTGAACTAACTTGAACTCTATCAAGTATCTTGAAATTAACTTGAACTCTATCAAGTATCTTGAAACTAACTTGAACTCTATCAAGTATCTTGAAACTAACTTGAAATGCTTCAAGTAACTCTATAACTCTATAAACTATCTGTAAACTCTCTCTCTCTTAATTTGCAAGTCAATTCAATTCAATAATTTGAAAAAATTTGCAAACAAAAATATAAAAAGTAAACAACATTTCACTCTAATGTACGGGAAGGTACATAAAATAAAATTATTCTATACTGAATATAATAGTGAAAATAACTGAAAATAATTCTGTGACAATTAACTCTGTGACAATTAACTCTGTGACAATTAACTCTGTGACAATTAACTTCTGTGAAAATTACTGCTTCACTAAAAAAAAATGTATCACTGGTGTCTGAAGTGTTCACTGTGTTTTGTGTTAATTCTGGCTCCATACTAAATATTAACTGTTAATAATGCTGACTTTTCAAATGTTTACAAATTTCTTAAAAAAAACCAACTCTGTACTTAACAAAATTTTCTATGGCGAAATCCTCAGAGACGTGTCCTGAAGACGTCTTGCTGGCTACTTCTTCTGGGATGAAAACTAGGCGTGGAGAACTTGGAGTCGTGACACACCGGTTCAATGGTGGATGTTACGAACTAGAAGTCGTGACACGCCGGTCAACTGGTTTTATCCTGATGCAAGGTAATTTCTATCTTGGCCAAAGAGTGGCCAAGTGTTAAAATCCTCTTCTTAAAATCTTCTTCTAAAAATCTTCTTCTTATCCTGGTGCAGGGTCGCCAGACTGTTAACCCCTCCGTCTATGGCCCTGGGTGGTTCGGATCGACGGGGGTTCTAGTTAGGAGGCAGCAACGGATATTTCTTCTATAACATTCTAATTCTTTTCTCTCGCTTTATGGGGTCGACAATTGTTAATTCTTCTCTTTCTATAATACTCTGATACTTTCTCTTGGTACTAAAATTATCGACTTTTCTTTTATAACTTATCGACTTAACTGACTAAATTCCTGAAGAGAACAAGGCTCGAAGGAAAAGATAAAAACTTTTTCTACTGTGGTTTACTTCTCAAAATGTACAGGTAGTGCTTTGAATTTACAGGGGTAGAGGTTCGACCTCTTTCGACCATGGCTCAGGCCAGAATCTAAAAAGTTAACGAGGCAAGGGGCCTCTGCCCCCTCCTCGCAGCGAGGCTGCTAACAAAGGAGTCGTAATGAAGTGATATAATGAAGTAACTTAATGAAGTGACTTAAAGAAGAGCCCCAATTTTACAAATACATGTATAATATAAACCTAAATGTTTGGGGGAAGACAGTTGAAGGTTAAGTTTCCCCCTTTTAAACACATGATCAGATGTTTGAAAGATTCCAAATAAAAAAATAAAAATAAAAATAAAAACTAATCGTATTTTTGCCGAATCTTCATTTCTGAAGGCGATATCATTTCGTAATAGTACATAAGTACAAATTAAGTACACGACTGAGTACGTATTAATTTTGGTTCATTACAATTACGATTACAATTATGGATTACTTCACATTCGCTTATGATTGTCCATTACAGTTCTATTAAAGTACATTCTTACATTATAAATTAAATCATTACATTTAATTACAGTTTCATTGAAGTACATTACGTCGTTTACCATTCTTACAGTGTTTTTATATATTTATATATGGTTATACTATATGGTTATACTATATGGTTATTACTGTATATATGGTTATTAGTACAACACAAGTACATGAGCACATACGAGATAATTTATATACGAAATAATATGTTATAATATGTTATAAATTTGAAATCAGAGGGCAGGAGGTTTCCATCTTAGAAGCGCTCACTTATGCTATAGTTCGCGGAATTTGATAACAACTAAGCATTTTCGAGTTCAATGCGGGAGGTGATTTAATAAAAAATAATAAATGAAAAAAATAATACGAGAACGTATTTTTGCGTTTTCGAACGAATGCCTAAAGTTTTGCGTTTCATAGATTGACACGAGTAAAAATGAATATTTAATAAAATTTATATAGGATAATGATCAAGGGAAATTAATGACGGGAAAATGTGACGTATGGATGAATATGGTTGAATAATAATGTTTATACTACATAACACCACAACATTATTATTAAAGAATTTACCATACATTGCATACGGAAGATGTCCATATACTAAGCACGTGATTTAGTGTACAAGGTATGGGAAACGTAAAGAGAATTAAGTTATTTTATGACGTCATAGTGTATAAGTCATTATTAGAAAAGATGAATTAGAGAAATACAGTAATGAATAAAGAAGTACAAATCGAAATTCTATCCAAAACTCGCTTAGGCGATTTTGGTTTCTCATGTAAAAATGAATATGGATTATTCATTGTTCATTTTTTACAGTGTTCCCCCTCTAAAATGGCATTAATTAATACAATAATATAATACAATTAATACAATACAATTGAGAAAATAACATCTAACGAATTCAAATTAGATGATGACGAATTCTTTTTTACATTACAAGTTTTATACAGAACAAGTTAGTTATTATGCTTAGAGAGTTATTATAAGTTATTATAAAATATAAAAAATTCAAAGGTTAATACTTTAATTTAGACAAACAGATTAAAAGGATTAATACATTAATTTGGACAAACAATTAAGTTAGACAAAGAATGATATTGTTAAATTTTTAGCAAAATTTTATTTTTCTGTGGGGAAAATTACATTCATAATGAATAGGTAAAAGGGAAAAATATAAATTTTAAAGTTCATGGATTTTCAAGGTTACTATGATAGTACAATTCATAACTAATTTTATTGACTATTGTAGGTAAAAATAGAATTACGTAGTGGATGATTTATAGACCTGTGGTCTAGTGTGTATTTGGGTGTATTAGGTGCAAAGTGTGTATCTTACAATTTCGAGGGACAGATTAGCTGAGAGGATTGTTAAATTAACTGAATAAATGCATAAGCAAGATATATTAGAAAGCAAAAATGATTAAGATTAAATTACATAGTTAGCACTTACGCGCAATGAAATAGTTTATTGTGATATCCAATGATTTTAGCATAAGGTTTGTGTATATATAGTATATATAGTGTGCATACATGCATTTTTATTGACTGTTGTAGGTACAAATCGAATTACGTAGTGCATGATGTATAGACCTGTGGTCAAATGTGTATTTATGTTTATTGGGTACAGATTGTAGTGGTTGGTGATACGTTCAAAAGGAGAAAGGGGATTTATAGTTGAATAGTTGAAGTTATACGTCAGTGTGCAGATGTATCTATAAATATTGGTAAGAAGCATCTGTAATTAGTGAGTCGGTACAATAGTATGTAGAATATGAGAGTAATTTGTTCATCCCGTGAAGAACTAGATCATTAGGGGTCATTGGTCGATTAGGATATATATATATATATATATATATATATATATATATATATATATATATATACTTTAAGGAACAGATAAAATAACTTAATAAATGCATGAGCGAGAATTTATATATAGTAAGCAATAATTATGATGTATTATAATTATGATGTTTGCATACGAGTTTTAATGCAAAAGTGACTGAAGGGACGGAACGTAAATGAATTCGAATATGTGTCAAAAGTAATAAAATTCAATTAGGATTATAGATTTTACATAATTAATCAGTTACACGTATATTAAGGTAATAAAAAAAAACGAACTTAGAGGACCTTACAATTAATGAAAGTAAATCTAGCGGTATTAAAAATTAAATTTTGAAGATGGAATTAAATTCGACTAGTAACATTCCTAGCTATATATGAACTATATAACCATTAACATTGACCAGAAGTATCGGTACGATAATTCAATTAAAAAAAAATTAAGAATACAAATTAAAAATATAAATCAATTATGCATTTTAATGAGCTAAACATAATTTTATAATACTCTTAAAAATATAAGTAAATCGAACCTTAGATGAGTTTCGGCCAAGAATAAAAAAGTTATTGAAATGGAAGGAAAGCATTTCGAACAATCTTTTCTTTTAATAATTTCAGGTAAATTTTACATTAAAAATTATTTTTTATATAATAAAAAAATATATTAAAAAAGTTTAATAATTTTTGCATGTTAAGTAGAAAAATCATACTCTTTCGTTGAATGTTGATAGAATTTGAATTATTTGATATTTTGACACAATTAATTAAATTCGACCAACACAATTACTCAGTATTCATCGAATAAAAAAAAATATAAAAAATATAAAAATTGAAAATAGAAATCAATTATAAACTATAATGAACTAAACATATACTGTAATATAAAAAACACAACCTAAATTGAGGTTATGTTCCATCGTACCAAAGAGGAATTAACCATGGTTGAACCATTTCTCTGGTTGACACGGTTCAACTGGGGTTGGAGGTGTTAAAATAAAATAAAAAGACAAAGTTTGGAGTACGACATTCAGGGGAATTGAGTGACTAAGCAGGGGGTATAAGTCTGAAATTGACAATTACATCTTTTTTTTTTTAGATTGCTTGTCACACTACTTTGAACAAAAATTAAAAGAGTTGAAACAAAACGGAGGGACGGTATGTTCCGCAGCATAGTAATTTAAAAGGAGTCATTGGGACAAGATCGATTAATTAATTATTACACAACTATTATTATCACATATACATTACAATGATTACACTGGTCAACACTCATTTTATTGCCAATCATATTAGAGTGATTTTGGGGTAACTTTGTGGTGCTGATTCCGAATATGACATCGGTTTTGCTAGATTGGCTCTAATTTATGAGATAATTGGTACCCCATTGAAACATGTAAAAATGCAAAAAATTTAATGTTCAGGCGGAGCCTACTTACAAATCGCATTGAAATTGTCTCAAATCATACAAAAGTAAACACATGAAATACATAATGGCATTTTATTCGGTCTCACCATCTAGAATGTTCCGGTAGTTTCCCATATGCACGCGTTATGGTTACGTTTCCTATTAATTGAGGGTATTCATTATCTCAAGAACTAGAGCCAAATCGGAAAAACTACTTTCATTTTGGAATTCAGCAACCCCAAAATACCCTAAATTCGTACGAATTTCCTTGGCAACGAAAAAAAAATGTTTTTTTGTTGACCTGTGTTATCAAAGTCATTACAAACAATTGTAAAAACTGTTTTGGTTACAAACAATAAAATATGTCATTTTACCTATATATTTATATACGCAACAATGGCATAAAAAAAAAAGACAAATCGGTCCATTTCCTTCTTACAACAAAACAAAGAAAGGTTAACTAAAGACGCAACAAGGTCAATTCAGGTTGAATTAAATTCTCTTTTACAACACAAAAAAAGGTTGAATTAAATTCTTAGATTACATTTTCTCAAATTAAATTCTCTTAACTTACAAAGAAAAAGTTGAATTCAATTGACTGCATTGAAATGACTTCGGACTTGAAACCTGACTTAAAACAAAACTCTGACTTCGAATAAAACTGTCTGACTTGAACTCTATCAAGTATTCTTGAAACTAACTTCAACTCTTATCAAGTATTCTGAAACTAACTTGAACTCTTATCAAATATTCTGAAACTAACTTGAACTCTTATCAAGTATTCTGAAACTAACTTGAACTCTATCAAGTATCTTGAACTAACTTGAACTCTATCAAGTATCTTGAAATTAACTTGAACTCTATCAAGTATCTTGAAACTAACTTGAACTCTATCAAGTATCTTGAAACTAACTTGAAATGCTTCAAGTAACTCTATAACTCTATAAACTATCTGTAAACTCTCTCTCTCTTAATTTGCAAGTCAATTCAATTCAATAATTTGAAAAAATTTGCAAACAAAAATATAAAAAGTAAACAACATTTCACTCTAATGTACGGGAAGGTACATAAAATAAAATTATTCTATACTGAATATAATAGTGAAAATAACTCTGAAAATAATTCTGTGACAATTAATTCTGTGACAATTAACTCTGTGACAATTAACTCTGTGACAATTAACTTCTGTGAAAATTACTGCTTCACTAAAAAAAAATGTATCACTGGTGTCTGAAGTGTTCACTGTGTTTTGTGTTAATTCTGGCTCCATACTAAATATTAACTGTTAATAATGCTGACTTTTCAAATGTTTATAAATTTCTTAAAAAAAAACAACTCTGTACTTAACAAAATTTTCTATGGCGAAATCATCAGAGACGTGTCCTGAAGACGTCTTGCTGGCTACTTCTTCTGGGATGAAAACTAGGCGTGGAGAACTTGGAGTCGTGACACACCGGTTCAATGGTGGATGTTACGAACTAGAAGTCGTGACACGCCGGTCAACTGGTTTTATCCTGATGCAGGGTAATTTCTATCTTGGCCAAAGAGTGGCCACGTGTTAAAATCCTCTTCTTAAAATCTTCTTCTAAAAATCTTCTTCTTATCCTGGTGCAGGGTCGCCAGACTGTTAACTCCTCCGTCTATGGCCCTGGGTGGTTCGGATCGACGGGGGTTCTAGTTAGGAGGCAGCAACGGATATTTCTTCTATAACATTCTATTCTTTTCTCTCGCTTTATGGGGTCGACAATTGTTAATTCTTCTCTTTCTATAATACTCTGATACTTTCTCTTGGTACTAAAATTATCGACTTTTCTTTTATAACTTATCGACTTAACTGACTAAATTCCTGAAGAGAACAAGTCTCGAAGGAAAAGATAAAAACAATTTTCTACTGTGGTTTACTTCTCAAAATGTACAGGTAGTGCTCTGAATTTACAGTGGTAGAGGTTCGACCTCTTTCGACCATGGCTCAGGCCAGAATCTAAAAAGTTAACGAGGCAAGGGGCCTCTGCCCCCTCCTCGCAGCGAGGCTGCTAACAAAGGAGTCGTAATGAAGTGATATAATGAAGTAACTTAATGAAGTGACTTAAAGAAGAGCCCCAATTTTACAAATACATGTATAATATAAACCTAAATGTTTGGGGGAAGACAGTTGAAGGTTAAGTTTCCCCCTTTTAAACACATGATCAGATGTTTGAAAGATTCCAAATAAAAAAAATAAAAATAAAAATAAAAACTAATCGTATATTTTTGCCGAATCTTCATTTCTGAAGGCGATATCATTTCGTAATAGTACATAAATACAAATTAAGTACACGACTGAGTACGTATTAATTTTGGTTCATTACAATTACGATTACAATTATGGATTACTTCACATTCGCTTATGATTGTCCATTACAGTTCTATTAAAGTACATTCTTACATTATAAATTAAATCATTACATTTAATTACAGTTTCATTGAAGTACATTACGTCGTTTACCATTCTTACAGTGTTTTTATATATTTATATATGGTTATACTATATGGTTATACTATATGGTTATACTATATGGTTATTACTGTATATATGGTTATTAGTACAACACAAGTACATGAGCACATACGAGATAATTTATATACGAAATAATATGTTATAATATGTTATAAATTTGAAATCAGAGGGGCAGGAGGTTTCCATCTTAGAAGCGCTCACTTATGCTATAGTTCGCGGAATTTGATAACAACTAAGCATTTTCGAGTTCAATGCGGGAGGTGATTTAATAAAAAATAATAAATGAAAAAATAATACGAGAACGTATTTTTGCGTTTTCGAACGAATGCCTAAAGTTTTGCGTTTCATAGATTGACACGAGTAAAAATGAATATTTAATAAAATTTATATAGGATAATGATCAAGGGAAATTAATGACGGGAAAATGTGACGTATGGATGAATATGGTTGAATAATAATGTTTATACTACATAACACCACAACATTATTATTAAAGAATTTACCATACATTGCATACGGAAGATGTCCATATACTAAGCACGTGATTTAGTGTACAAGGTATGGGAAACGTAAAGAGAATTAAGTTATTTTATGACGTCATAGTGTATAAGTCATTATTAGAAAAGATGAATTAGAGAAATACAGTAATGAATAAAGAAGTACAAATCGAAATTCTATCCAAAACTCGCTTAGGCGATTTTGGTTTCTCATGTAAAAATGAATATGGATTATTCATTGTTCATTTTTTACAGTGTTCCCCCTCTAAAATGGCATTAATTAATACAATAATATAATACAATTAATACAATACAATTGAGAAAATAACATCTAACGAATTCAAATTAGATGATGACGAATTCTTTTTTACATTACAAGTTTTATACAGAACAAGTTAGTTATTATGCTTAGAGAGTTATTATAAGTTATTATAAAATATAAAAAATTCAAAGGTTAATACTTTAATTTAGACAAACAGATTAAAAGGATTAATACATTAATTTGGACAAACAATTAAGTTAGACAAAGAATGATATTGTTAAATTTTTAGCAAAATTTTATTTTTCTGTGGGGAAAATTACATTCATAATGAATAGGTAAAAGGGAAAAATATAAATTTTAAAGTTCATGGATTTTCAAGGTTACTATGATAGTACAATTCATAACTAATTTTATTGACTATTGTAGGTAAAAATAGAATTACGTAGTGGATGATTTATAGACCTGTGGTCTAGTGTGTATTTGGGTGTATTAGGTGCAAAGTGTGTATCTTACAATTTCGAGGGACAGATTAGCTGAGAGGATTGTTAAATTAACTGAATAAATGCATAAGCAAGATATATTAGAAAGCAAAAATGATTAAGATTAAATTACATAGTTAGCACTTACGCGCAATGAAATAGTTTATTGTGATATCCAATGATTTTAGCATAAGGTTTGTGTATATATAGTATATATAGTGTGCATACATGCATTTTTATTGACTGTTGTAGGTACAAATCGAATTACGTAGTGCATGATGTATAGACCTGTGGTCAAATGTGTATTTATGTTTATTGGGTACAGATTGTAGTGGTTGGTGATACGTTCAAAAGGAGAAAGGGGATTTATAGTTGAATAGTTGAAGTTATACGTCAGTGTGCAGATGTATCTATAAATATTGGTAAGAAGCATCTGTAATTAGTGAGTCGGTACAATAGTATGTAGAATATGAGAGTAATTTGTTCATCCCGTGAAGAACTAGATCATTAGGGGTCATTGGTCGATTAGGATTATATATATATATATATATATATATATATATATATATATATATATATATATATATATACTTTAAGGAACAGATAAAATAACTTAATAAATGCATGAGCGAGAATTTATATATAGTAAGCAATAATTATGATGTATTATAATTATGATGTTTGCATACGAGTTTTAATGCAAAAGTGACTGAAGGGACGGAACGTAAATGAATTCGAATATGTGTCAAAAGTAATAAAATTCAATTAGGATTATAGATTTTACATAATTAATCAGTTACACGTATATTAAGGTAATAAAAAAAAACGAACTTAGAGGACCTTACAATTAATGAAAGTAAATCTAGCGGTATTAAAAATTAAATTTTGAAGATGGAATTAAATTCGACTAGTAACATTCCTAGCTATATATGAACTATATAACCATTAACATTGACCAGAAGTATCGGTACGATAATTCAATTAAAAAAAAATTAAGAATACAAATTAAAAATATAAATCAATTATGCATTTTAATGAGCTAAACATAATTTTATAATACTCTTAAAAATAAAAGTAAATCGAACCTTAGATGAGTTTCGGCCAAGAATAAAAAAGTTATTGAAATGGAAGGAAAGCCTTTCGAACAATCTTTTCTTTTAATAATTTCAGGTAAATTTTACATTAAAAATTATTTTTTATATAATAAAAAAATATATTAAAAAAGTTTAATAATTTTTGCATGTTAAGTAGAAAAATCATACTCTTTCGTTGAATGTTGATAGAATTTGAATTATTTGATATTTTGACACAATTAATTAAATTCGACGAACACAATTACTCAGTATTCATCGAATAAAAAAAAATATAAAAAATATAAAAATTGAAAATAGAAATCAATTATAAACTATAATGAACTAAACATATACTGTAATATAAAAAACACAACCTAAATTGAGGTTATGTTCCATCGTACCAAAGAGGAATTAACCATGGTTGAACCATTTCTCTGGTTGACACGGTTCAACTGGGGTTGGGGGTGTTAAAATAAAATAAAAAGACAAAGTTTGGAGTACGACATTCAGGGGAATTGAGTGACTAAGCAGGGGGTATAAGTCTGAAATTGACAATTACATCTTCTTCTTTTTTAGATTGCTTGTCACACTACTTTGAACAAAAATTAAAAGAGTTGAAACAAAACGGAGGGACGGTATGTTCCGCAGCATAGTAATTTAAAAGGAGTCATTGGGACAAGATCGATTAATTAATTATTACACAACTATTATTATCACATATACATTACAATGATTACACTAGGCAACAAAGTTTTTGTTACAGAAGACCAAATAGGTGCTCCTAGCTAATTTCGGTATGCTGATTTCAAATCTATAATTAGATTTTTTCTATCACGTCTAGATTTTGTGTAAAATGCAAATCACTTTTAGTAAAATTTTCTACCACGTCCAGATTTTGGTTTTAATCGGCTTAATGCCAGTAATATGAAACTTGCTTTTCAAGGTTAAAGCAATTTTTTTTGCCAACTATATACAAATTCGAACAATTTTGATAAATAAAATTTATCCCGAGTTGGCAACACTAAGTCAAGAGCATAGTAACGGGCAACGGCCCAACGGTCAGTCGCTACGTGACAGTCAAGCTGAACGGTTGTTGAAGCTCTCTGCTGATGAGCAAGTGACAGGTTGTGGTGACTTGTGTGTTTTTATAGCATTTGTTTTGTACTACGGTGTTTATTTCTTTTTATTTTGCACATCGTAATAATTACTTTCTACGTTTTTTCAGATATTGTATGGTAATTCAAAATGGCATCAAATAGACGTGCTTGTGTAAATCACCCAGACAACTTCTGCTTTGTCTGTGGACAATATACACCTAAGCCACAACGTAGAAACATAACAAAGATTAAACTTGCCTACAAGTGTTATTTTGACTGTAAGTTAGGAGACCAACAGAGGGACTGGGCACCACATATTTGCTGTGCACAGTGCAATGCAATGTTATTAGCTTGGATGAATGGTAAAAGAAAAGCTATGCCGTTCTCAGTCCCCATGGTTTGGCGTGAGCCGAAAAATCACTTCAATGATTGTTATTTTTGTTTGACAAAGATTGCTGGTTTCACAAAGAAAAACAAATCAAAGATCACGTACCCAAACTGCGAATCAGCAATGAAACCAGTACCACATGATGAAACAAATCCACCACCAGTTCCACCAGCAACGATAACAGACAGCAGTTCATCTGAAGATTCTGCTAGTGATATAGAAACAGGGAAAGATGGCATATATGTTCCAGATGCAAATATTTCCCCACATTTGTTAAGTCAAGCGGAGTTAAATGACTTAGTGCGCGATTTGGAATTACCAAAAGAAAAGGCAGAGTTGCTTGGTTCAAGACTTCAAGAATTTAATCTTCTCCAACCAAACACCAAAGTTTCCCATTTCCGCCATCGCCATTTGCAGTTTTCATCATTTTACTTACAGGAAGAAAACGTTTGTTTCTGCCACGATATCAGTGGTCTGATGCAAGGGATTGGCTGTCGCTATGATCCAAAAGAATGGAGACTTCATTGACTCTAGTAAAGCTAGCCTTAAAGCTGTATTACTGCACAACGGCAATGAAAAACCTTCAATACCTGTAGCACATGCCACTGGCCTTAATGAGACTTATGAATCGATGAAACTGCTGCTAAGACTCATCAAATATAAGGACCACACATGGAATATTTGTGGCGACCTTAAAGTTGTATCATTACTTCTTGGGTTACAGTTGGGCTACACAAAGCATATGTGCTTTTTGTGTCTATGGAACAGCAGAGATGACAAGAACCACTACAAAAAACATGATTGGCCATCTAGAACTGAACATGTTGTTGGTAAATACAATGTGAAACACCCAGCACTTATTGACCCTCAGAAAGTACATCTTCCACCACTTCACATTAAACTTGGCCTTATGAAAAATTTCGTGAAGGGTATGGATCATCAAGGTAGTGGTTTCCAATATTTAAAGGATAAATTCAAAGGAATATTGACAGATGCTAAGCTAGAAGCTGGAGTTTTCACTGGACCACAGATCCGCAGTGTCATCCACGACTCATCGTTTCCATCTAACCTAAATGAGAATGAACTAGGAGCATGGACATCTTTCGTTGAAGTTGTCAAAAATTTTCTTGGAAATTACAAAGCTGAAAACCACCGTAAACTCGTAGAAAACATGCTTAAATCTTATGAAATAATGGGATGCAGAATGTCTTTGAAAATTCATTTTTTACATTCTCATCTTGACTTCTTCCCGGCCAACCTTGGGGCTGTAAGTGACGAGCATGGTGAGCGCTTCCACCAACAGATCTCAGTTATGGAAAACAGATACCAAGGTAATTTCAACCCAAATATGATGGGAGATTATTGTTGGTTCCTGCAGAAGGAGAGCTCGTCATCCTACAAGCGACAAAGGAAGAGGACACACCAAAGTTTCACTTAAGAACAGGAATTTGCCTTTTAGTAGTAACAACAAAATACTAACGCGCTTTGGGTGGATGGTTGGGCGCAGGGGTGGTAACTCCGCCAGCGGAATTCCGCTGTCTGTCTTAAGCCAGAATAAAGGAGGAAAGACATCCCTGTTCACTAATTATTTAAGTATGCTTAACATAAAACGTGGCAAAAAAAGTAGCTTAGACGGCTTTCGTAATAGAAGCGGGTGAGAAAAAAAATGAAAAATAGGGGTTTTCGGTTACACAAAATCTGGACGTGATAGAGAAATTTTGAAATCAGATCTGAAATCAGCATCAGCGCTTTAGTAGGAATCAGGAGTTCACGTGTCTGTAACAAAAAAAAAGTTGAAATTTGTTGCCGAGTGTTATCAAAGTCATTACAAACAATTGTACAAACTGTTTTGGTTACAAACAATAAAATATGTCATTTTACCTATATATTTATATACGCAACAATGGCATGAAAAAGAAAAGACAAATCGGTCCATTTCCTTCTTACAACAAAACAAAGAAAGGTTAACTAAAGACGCAACCAGGTCAATTCAGGTTGAATTAAATTCTCTTTTACAACACAAAAAAAGGTTGAATTAAATTCTTAGATTACATTTTCTCAAATTAAATTCTCTTAACTTACAAAGAAAAAGTTGAATTCAATTGACTGCATTGAAATGACTTCGGACTTGAAACCTGACTTAAAACAAAACTCTGACTTAAAACAAAACTCTGACTTCAAATAAAACTGTCTGACTTGAACTCTATCAAGTATTCTTGAAACTAACTTGAACTCTTATCAAGTATTCTGAAACTAACTTGAACTCTTATCAAATATTCTGAAACTAACTTGAACTCTTATCAAGTATTCTGAAACTAACTTGAACTCTTATCAAGTATTCTGAAACTAACTTGAACTCTTATCAAGTACTCTGAAACTAACTTGAACTCTATCAAGTATCTTGAACTAACTTGAACTCTATCAAGTATCTTGAAATTAACTTGAACTCTATCAAGTATCTTGAAACTAACTTAAACTCTATCAAGTATCTTGAAACTAACTTGAAATGCTTCAAGTAACTCTATAACTCTATAAACTATCTGTAAACTCTCTCTCTCTTAATTTGCAAGTCAATTCAATTCAATAATTTGAAAAAATTTGCAAACAAAAATATAAAAAGTAAACAACATTTCACTCTAATGTACGGGAAGGTACATAAAATAAAATTATTCTATACTGAATATAATAGTGAAAATAACTGAAAATAATTCTGTGACAATTAACTCTGTGACAATTAACTTCTGTGAAAATTACTGCTTCACTAAAAAAAAATGTATCACTGGTGTCTGAAGTGTTCACTGTGTTTTGTGTTAATTCTGGCTCCATACTAAATATTAACTGTTAATAATGCTGACTTTTCAAATGTTTACAAATTTCTTAAAAAAAACCAACTCTGTACTTAACAAAATTTTCTATGGCGAAATCCTCAGAGACGTGTCCTGAAGACGTCTTGCTGGCTACTTCTTCTGGGATGAAAACTAGGCGTGGAGAACTTGGAGTCGTGACACACCGGTTCAATGGTGGATGTTACGAACTAGAAGTCGTGACACGCCGGTCAACTGGTTTTATCCTGATGCAAGGTAATTTCTATCTTGGCCAAAGAGTGGCCAAGTGTTAAAATCCTCTTCTTAAAATCTTCTTCTAAAAATCTTCTTCTTATCCTGGTGCAGGGTCGCCAGACTGTTAACCCCTCCGTCTATGGCCCTGGGTGGTTCGGATCGACGGGGGTTCTAGTTAGGAGGCAGCAACGGATATTTCTTCTATAACATTCTAATTCTTTTCTCTCGCTTTATGGGGTCGACAATTGTTAATTCTTCTCTTTCTATAATACTCTGATACTTTCTCTTGGTACTAAAATTATCGACTTTTCTTTTATAACTTATCGACTTAACTGACTAAATTCCTGAAGAGAACAAGGCTCGAAGGAAAAGATAAAAACTTTTTCTACTGTGGTTTACTTCTCAAAATGTACAGGTAGTGCTTTGAATTTACAGGGGTAGAGGTTCGACCTCTTTCGACCATGGCTCAGGCCAGAATCTAAAAAGTTAACGAGGCAAGGGGCCTCTGCCCCCTCCTCGCAGCGAGGCTGCTAACAGAGGAGTCGTAATGAAGTGATATAATGAAGTAACTTAATGAAGTGACTTAAAGAAGAGCCCCAATTTTACAAATACATGTATAATATAAACCTAAATGTTTGGGGGAAGACAGTTGAAGGTTAAGTTTCCCCCTTTTAAACACATGATCAGATGTTTGAAAGATTCCAAATAAAAAAATAAAAATAAAAATAAAAACTAATCGTGTATTTTTGCCGAATCTTCATTTCTGAAGGCGATATCATTTCGTAATAGTACATAAGTACAAATTAAGTACACGACTGAGTACGTATTAATTTTGGTTCATTACAATTACGATTACAATTATGGATTACTTCACATTCGCTTATGATTGTCCATTACAGTTCTATTAAAGTACATTCTTACATTATAAATTAAATCATTACATTTAATTACAGTTTCATTGAAGTACATTACGTCGTTTACCATTCTTACAGTGTTTTTATATATTTATATATGGTTATACTATATGGTTATACTATATGGTTGTACTATATGGTTATTATATATGGTTATTAGTACAACACAAGTACATGAGCACATACGAGATAATTTATATACGAAATAATATGTTATAATATGTTATAAATTTGAAATCAGAGGGACAGGAGGTTTCCATCTTAGAAGCGCTCACTTATGCTATAGTTCGCGGAATTTGATAACAACTAAGCATTTTCGAGTTCAATGCGGGAGGTGATTTAATAAAAAATAATAAATGAAAAAAATAATACGAGAACGTATTTTTGCGTTTTCGAACGAATGCCTAAAGTTTTGCGTTTCATAGATTGACACGAGTAAAAATGAATATTTAATAAAATTTATATAGGATAATGATCAAGGGAAATTAATGAGGGAAAATGTGACGTATGGATGAATATGGTTGAATAATAATGTTTATACTGCATAACACCACAACATTATTATTAAAGAATTTACCATACATTGCATACGGAAGATGTCCATATACTAAGCACGTGATTTAGTGTACAAGGTATGGGAAACGTAAAGAGAATTAAGTTATTTTATGACGTCATAGTGTATAAGTCATTATTAGAAAAGATGAATTAGAGAAATACAGTAATGAATAAAGAAGTACAAATCGAAATTCTATCCAAAACTCGCTTAGGCGATTTTGGTTTCTCATGTAAAAATGAATATGGATTATTCATTGTTCATTTTTTACAGTGTTCCCCCTCTAAAATGGCATTAATTAATACAATAATATAATACAATTAATACAATACAATTGAGAAAATAACATCTAACGAATTCAAATTAGATGATGACGAATTCTTTTTTACATTACAAGTTTTATACAGAACAAGTTAGTTATTATGCTTAGAGAGTTATTATAAGTTATTATAAAATATAAAAAATTCAAAGATTAATACTTTAATTTAGACAAACAGAATAAAAGAATAAAAGGATTAATACATTAATTTGGACAAACAATTAAGTTAGACAAAGAATGATATTGTTACATTTTTAGCAAAATTTTATTTTTCTGTGGGGAAAATTACATTCATAATGAATAGGTAAAAGGGAAAAATATAAATTTTAAAGTTCATGGATTTTCAAGGTTACCATGATAGTACAATTCATAACTAATTTTATTGACTATTGTAGGTAAAAATAGAATTACGTAGTGGATGATTTATAGACCTGTGGTCTAGTGTGTATTTGGGTGTATTAGGTGCAAAGTGTGTATCTTACAATTTCGAGGGACAGATTAGCTGAGAGGATTGTTAAATTAACTGAATAAATGCATAAGCAAGATATATTAGAAAGCAAAAATGATTAAGATTAAATTACATAGTTAGCACTTACGCGCAATGAAATAGTTTATTGTGATATCCAATGATTTTAGCATAAGGTTTGTGTATATATAGTATATATAGTGTGCATACATGCATTTTTATTGACTGTTGTAGGTACAAATCGAATTACGTAGTGCATGATGTATAGACCTGTGGTCAAATGTGTATTTATGTTTATTGGGTACAGATTGTAGTGGTTGGTGATACGTTCAAAAGGAGAAAGGGGATTTATAGTTGAATAGTTGAAGTTATACGTCAGTGTGCAGATGTATCTATAAATATTGGTAAGAAGCATCTGTAATTAGTGAGTCGGTACAATAGTATGTAGAATATGAGAGTAATTTGTTCATCCCGTGAAGAACTAGATCATTAGGGGTCATTGGTGGATTAGGTATATATATATATATATATATATATATATATATATATATATATATATATATATACTTTAAGGAACAGATAAAATAACTTAATAAATGCATGAGCGAGAATTTATATATAGTAAGCAATAATTATGATGTATTATAATTATGATGTTTGCATACGAGTTTTAATGCAAAAGTGACTGAAGGGACGGAACGTAAATGAATTCGAATATGTGTCAAAAGTAATAAAATTCAATTAGGATTATAGATTTTACATAATTAATCAGTTACACGTATATTAAGGTAATAAAAAAAAACGAACTTAGAGGACCTTACAATTAATGAAAGTAAATCTAGCGGTATTAAAAATTAAATTTTGAAGATGGAATTAAATTCGACTAGTAACATTCCTAGCTATATATGAACTATATAACCATTAACATTGACCAGAAGTATCGGTACGATAATTGAATTAAAAAAAAATTAAGAATACAAATTAAAAATATAAATCAATTATGCATTTTAATGAGCTAAACATAATTTTATAATACTCTTAAAAATAAAAGTAAATCGAACCTTAGATGAGTTTCGGCCAAGAATAAAAAAGTTATTGAAATGGAAGGAAAGCATTTCGAACAATCTTTTCTTTTAATAATTTCAGGTAAATTTTACATTAAAAATTATTTTTTATATAATAAAAAAATATATTAAAAAAGTTTAATAATTTTTGCATGTTAAGTAGAAAAATCATACTCTTTCGTTGAATGTTGATAGAATTTGAATTATTTGATATTTTGACACAATTAATTAAATTCGACCAACACAATTACTCAGTATTCATCGAATAAAAAAAAATATAAAAAATATAAAAATTGAAAATAGAAATCAATTATAAACTATAATGAACTAAACATATACTGTAATATAAAAAACACAACCTAAATTGAGGTTATGTTCCATCGTACCAAAGAGGAATTAACCATGGTTGAACCATTTCTCTGGTTGACACGGTTCAACTGGGGTTGGGGGTGTTAAAATAAAATAAAAAGACAAAGTTTGGAGTACGACATTCAGGGGAATTGAGTGACTAAGCAGGGGGTATAAGTCTGAAATTGACAATTACATCTTTTTTTTTTAGATTGCTTGTCACACTACTTTGAACAAAAATTAAAAGAGTTGAAACAAAACGGAGGGACGGTATGTTCCGCAGCATAGTAATTTAAAAGGAGTCATTGGGACAAGATCGATTAATTAATTATTACACAACTATTATTATCACATATACATTACAATGATTATCAAAGTCATTACAAACAATTGTAAAAACTGTTTTGGTTACAAACAATAAAATATGTCATTTTACCTATATATTTATATACGCAACAATGGCATGAAAAAGAAAAGACAAATCGGTCCATTTCCTTCTTACAACAAAACAAAGAAAGGTTAACTAAAGACGCAACCAGGTCAATTCAGGTTGAATTAAATTCTCTTTTACAACACAAAAAAAGGTTGAATTAAATTCTTAGATTACATTTTCTTTTCTCAAATTAAATTATCTTAACTTACAAAGAAAAAGTTGAATTCAATTGACTGCATTGAAATGACTTCGGACTTGAAACCTGACTTAAAACAAAACTCTGACTTAAAACAAAACTCTGACTTCAAATAAAACTGTCTGACTTGAACTCTATCAAGTATTCTTGAAACTAACTTGAACTCTTATCAAGTATTCTGAAACTAACTTGAACTCTTATCAAATATTCTGAAACTAACTTGAACTCTTATCAAGTATTCTGAAACTAACTTGAACTCTTATCAAGTATTCTGAAACTAACTTGAACTCTTATCAAGTACTCTGAAACTAACTTGAACTCTATCAAGTATCTTGAACTAACTTGAACTCTATCAAGTATCTTGAAATTAACTTGAACTCTATCAAGTATCTTGAAACTAACTTGAACTCTATCAAGTATCTTGAAACTAACTTGAAATGCTTCAAGTAACTCTATAACTCTATAAACTATCTGTAAACTCTCTCTCTCTTAATTTGCAAGTCAATTCAATTCAATAATTTGAAAAAATTTGCAAACAAAAATATAAAAAGTAAACAACATTTCACTCTAATGTACGGGAAGGTACATAAAATAAAATTATTCTATACTGAATATAATAGTGAAAATAACTGAAAATAATTCTGTGACAATTAACTCTGTGACAATTAACTCTGTGACAATTAACTCTGTGACAATTAACTTCTGTGAAAATTACTGCTTCACTAAAAAAAAATGTATCACTGGTGTCTGAAGTGTTCACTGTGTTTTGTGTTAATTCTGGCTCCATACTAAATATTAACTGTTAATAATGCTGACTTTTCAAATGTTTACAAATTTCTTAAAAAAAACCAACTCTGTACTTAACAAAATTTTCTATGGCGAAATCCTCAGAGACGTGTCCTGAAGACGTCTTGCTGGCTACTTCTTCTGGGATGAAAACTAGGCGTGGAGAACTTGGAGTCGTGACACACCGGTTCAATGGTGGATGTTACGAACTAGAAGTCGTGACACGCCGGTCAACTGGTTTTATCCTGATGCAAGGTAATTTCTATCTTGGCCAAAGAGTGGCCAAGTGTTAAAATCCTCTTCTTAAAATCTTCTTCTAAAAATCTTCTTCTTATCCTGGTGCAGGGTCGCCAGACTGTTAACCCCTCCGTCTATGGCCCTGGGTGGTTCGGATCGACGGGGGTTCTAGTTAGGAGGCAGCAACGGATATTTCTTCTATAACATTCTAATTCTTTTCTCTCGCTTTATGGGGTCGACAATTGTTAATTCTTCTCTTTCTATAATACTCTGATACTTTCTTTGGTACTAAAATTATCGACTTTTCTTTTATAACTTATCGACTTAACTGACTAAATTCCTGAAGAGAACAAGGCTCGAAGGAAAAGATAAAAACTTTTTCTACTGTGGTTTACTTCTCAAAATGTACAGGTAGTGCTTTGAATTTACAGGGGTAGAGGTTCGACCTCTTTCGACCATGGCTCAGGCCAGAATCTAAAAAGTTAACGAGGCAAGGGGCCTCTGCCCCCTCCTCGCAGCGAGGCTGCTAACAAAGGAGTCGTAATGAAGTGATATAATGAAGTAACTTAATGAAGTGACTTAAAGAAGAGCCCCAATTTTACAAATACATGTATAATATAAACCTAAATGTTTGGGGGAAGACAGTTGAAGGTTAAGTTTCCCCCTTTTAAACACATGATCAGATGTTTGAAAGATTCCAAATAAAAAAAATAAAAATAAAAATAAAAACTAATCGTATATTTTTGCCGAATCTTCATTTCTGAAGGCGATATCATTTCGTAATAGTACATAAGTACAAATTAAGTACACGACTGAGTACGTATTAATTTTGGTTCATTACAATTACGATTACAATTATGGATTACTTCACATTCGCTTATGATTGTCCATTACAGTTCTATTAAAGTACATTCTTACATTATAAATTAAATCATTACATTTAATTACAGTTTCATTGAAGTACATTACGTCGTTTACCATTCTTACAGTGTTTTTATATATTTATATATGGTTATACTATATGGTTATACTATATGGTTATACTATATGGTTATTATATATGGTTATTAGTACAACACAAGTACATGAGCACATACGAGATAATTTATATACGAAATAATATGTTATAATATGTTATAAATTTGAAATCAGAGGGACAGGAGGTTTCCATCTTAGAAGCGCTCACTTATGCTATAGTTCGCGGAATTTGATAACAACTAAGCATTTTCGAGTTCAATGCGGGAGGTGATTTAATAAAAAATAATAAATGAAAAAAATAATACGAGAACGTATTTTTGCGTTTCGAACGAATGCCTAAAGTTTTGCGTTTCATAGATTGACACGAGTAAAAATGAATATTTAATAAAATTTATATAGGATAATGATCAAGGGAAATTAATGACGGGAAAATGTGACGTATGGATGAATATGGTTGAATAATAATGTTTATACTACATAACACCACAACATTATTATTAAAGAATTTACCATACATTGCATACGGAAGATGTCCATATACTAAGCACGTGATTTAGTGTACAAGGTATGGGAAACGTAAAGAGAATTAAGTTATTTTATGACGTCATAGTGTATAAGTCATTATTAGAAAAGATGAATTAGAGAAATACAGTAATGAATAAAGAAGTACAAATCGAAATTCTATCCAAAACTCGCTTAGGCGATTTTGGTTTCTCATGTAAAAATGAATATGGATTATTCATTGTTCATTTTTTACAGTGTTCCCCCTGTAAAATGGCATTAATTAATACAATAATATAATACAATTAATACAATACAATTGAGAAAATAACATCTAACGAATTCAAATTAGATGATGACGAATTCTTTTTTACATTACAAGTTTTATACAGAACAAGTTAGTTATTATGCTTAGAGAGTTATTATAAGTTATTATAAAATATAAAAAATTCAAAGATTAATACTTTAATTTAGACAAACAGAATAAAAGAATAAAAGGATTAATACATTAATTTGGACAAACAATTAAGTTAGACAAAGAATGATATTGTTAAATTTTTAGCAAAATTTTATTTTTCTGTGGGGAAAATTACATTCATAATGAATAGGTAAAAGGGAAAAATATAAATTTTAAAGTTCATGGATTTTCAAGGTTACCATGATAGTACAATTCATAACTAATTTTATTGACTATTGTAGGTAAAAATAGAATTACGTAGTGGATGATTTATAGACCTGTGGTCTAGTGTGTATTTGGGTGTATTAGGTGCAAAGTGTGTATCTTACAATTTCGAGGGACAGATTAGCTGAGAGGATTGTTAAATTAACTGAATAAATGCATAAGCAAGATATATTAGAAAGCAAAAATGATTAAGATTAAATTACATAGTTAGCACTTACGCGCAATGAAATAGTTTATTGTGATATCCAATGATTTTAGCATAAGGTTTGTGTATATATAGTATATATAGTGTGCATACATGCATTTTTATTGACTGTTGTAGGTACAAATCGAATTACGTAGTGCATGATGTATAGACCTGTGGTCAAATGTGTATTTATGTTTATTGGGTACAGATTGTAGTGGTTGGTGATACGTTCAAAAGGAGAAAGGGGATTTATAGTTGAATAGTTGAAGTTATACGTCAGTGTGCAGATGTATCTATAAATATTGGTAAGAAGCATCTGTAATTAGTGAGTCGGTACAATAGTATGTAGAATATGAGAGTAATTTGTTCATCCCGTGAAGAACTAGATCATTAGGGGTCATTGGTGGATTAGGATTATATATATTATATATATATATATATATATATATATATATATATATATATATACTTTAAGGAACAGATAAAATAACTTAATAAATGCATGAGCGAGAATTTATATATAGTAAGCAATAATTATGATGTATTATAATTATGATGTTTGCATACGAGTTTTAATGCAAAAGTGACTGAAGGGACGGAACGTAAATGAATTCGAATATGTGTCAAAAGTAATAAAATTCAATTAGGATTATAGATTTTACATAATTAATCAGTTACACGTATATTAAGGTAATAAAAAAAACGAACTTAGAGGACCTTACAATTAATGAAAGTAAATCTAGCGGTATTAAAAATTAAATTTTGAAGATGGAATTAAATTCGACTAGTAACATTCCTAGCTATATATGAACTATATAACCATTAACATTGACCAGAAGTATCGGTACGATAATTGAATTAAAAAAAATTAAGAATACAAATTAAAAATATAAATCAATTATGCATTTTAATGAGCTAAACATAATTTTATAATACTCTTAAAAATAAAAGTAAATCGAACCTTAGATGAGTTTCGGCCAAGAATAAAAAAGTTATTGAAATGGAAGGAAAGCATTTCGAACAATCTTTTCTTTTAATAATTTCAGGTAAATTTTACATTAAAAATTATTTTTTATATAATAAAAAATATATTAAAAAAGTTTAATAATTTTTGCATGTTAAGTAGAAAAATTATACTCTTTCGTTGAATGTTGATAGAATTTGAATTATTTGATATTTTGATATTGATATTTTGAATTTATTCATCGAATAAAAAAAAATATAAAAAATATAAAAATTGAAAATAGAAATCAATTATAAACTATAATGAACTAAACATATACTGTAATATAAAAAACACAACCTAAATTGAGGTTATGTTCCATCGTACCAAAGAGGAATTAACCATGGTTGAACCATTTCTCTGGTTGACACGGTTCAACTGGGGTTGGGGGTGTTAAAATAAAATAAAAAGACAAAGTTTGGAGTACGACATTCAGGGGAATTGAGTGACTAAGCAGGGGGTATAAGTCTGAAATTGACAATTACATCTTTTTTTTTTTAGATTGCTTGTCACACTACTTTGAACAAAAATTAAAAGAGTTGAAACAAAACGGAGGGACGGTATGTTCCGCAGCATAGTAATTTAAAAGGAGTCATTGGGACAAGATCGATTAATTAATTATTACACAACTATTATTATCACATATACATTACAATGATTATCAAAGTCATTACAAACAATTGTAAAAACTGTTTTGGTTACAAACAATAAAATATGTCATTTTACCTATATATTTATATACGCAACAATGGCATGAAAAAGAAAAGACAAATCGGTCCATTTCCTTCTTACAACAAAACAAAGAAAGGTTAACTAAAGACGCAACCAGGTCAATTCAGGTTGAATTAAATTCTCTTTTACAACACAAAAAAAGGTTGAATTAAATTCTTAGATTACATTTTCTTTTCTCAAATTAAATTATCTTAACTTACAAAGAAAAAGTTGAATTCAATTGACTGCATTGAAATGACTTCGGACTTGAAACCTGACTTAAAACAAAACTCTGACTTAAAACAAAACTCTGACTTCAAATAAAACTGTCTGACTTGAACTCTATCAAGTATTCTTGAAACTAACTTGAACTCTTATCAAGTATTCTGAAACTAACTTGAACTCTTATCAAATATTCTGAAACTAACTTGAACTCTTATCAAGTATTCTGAAACTAACTTGAACTCTTATCAAGTATTCTGAAACTAACTTGAACTCTTATCAAGTACTCTGAAACTAACTTGAACTCTATCAAGTATCTTGAACTAACTTGAACTCTATCAAGTATCTTGAAATTAACTTGAACTCTATCAAGTATCTTGAAACTAACTTGAACTCTATCAAGTATCTTGAAACTAACTTGAAATGCTTCAAGTAACTCTATAACTCTATAAACTATCTGTAAACTCTCTTCTCTTAATTTGCAAGTCAATTCAATTCAATAATTTGAAAAAATTGGCAAACAAAAATATAAAAAGTAAACAACATTTCACTCTAATGTACGGGAAGGTACATAAAATAAAATTATTCTATACTGAATATAATAGTGAAAATAACTGAAAATAATTCTGTGACAATTAACTCTGACAATTAACTCTGTGACAATTAACTTCTGTGAAAATTACTGCTTCACTAAAAAAAAATGTATCACTGGTGTCTGAAGTGTTCACTGTGTTTTGTGTTAATTCTGGCTCCATACTAAATATTAACTGTTAATAATGCTGACTTTTCAAATGTTTACAAATTTCTTAAAAAAAACAACTCTGTACTTAACAAAATTTTCTATGGCGAAATCCTCAGAGACGTGTCCTGAAGACGTCTTGCTGGCTACTTCTTCTGGGATGAAAACTAGGCGTGGAGAACTTGGAGTCGTGACACACCGGTTCAATGGTGGATGTTACGAACTAGAAGTCGTGACACGCCGGTCAACTGGTTTTATCCTGATGCAAGGTAATTTCTATCTTGGCCAAAGAGTGGCCAAGTGTTAAAATCCTCTTCTTAAAATCTTCTTCTAAAAATCTTCTTCTTATCCTGGTGCAGGGTCGCCAGACTGTTAACCCTCCGTCTATGGCCCTGGGTGGTTCGGATCGACGGGGGTTCTAGTTAGGAGGCAGCAACGGATATTTCTTCTATAACATTCTAATTCTTTTCTCTCGCTTTATGGGGTCGACAATTGTTAATTCTTCTCTTTCTATAATACTCTGATACTTTTTCTTGGTACTAAAATTATCGACTTTTCTTTTATAACTTATCGACTTAACTGACTAAATTCCTGAAGAGAACAAGGCTCGAAGGAAAAGATAAAAACTTTTTCTACTGTGGTTTACTTCTCAAAATGTACAGGTAGTGCTTTGAATTTACAGGGGTAGAGGTTCGACCTCTTTCGACCATGGCTCAGGCCAGAATCTAAAAAGTTAACGAGGCAAGGGGCCTCTGCCCCCTCCTCGCAGCGAGGCTGCTAACAAAGGAGTCGTAATGAAGTGATATAATGAAGTAACTTAATGAAGTGACTTAAAGAAGAGCCCCAATTTTACAAATACATGTATAATATAAACCTAAATGTTTGGGGGAAGACAGTTGAAGGTTAAGTTTCCCCCTTTTAAACACATGATCAGATGTTTGAAAGATTCCAAATAAAAAAAAAAAATAAAAATAAAAACTAATCGTATATTTTTGCCGAATCTTCATTTCTGAAGGCGATATCATTTCGTAATAGTACATAAGTACAAATTAAGTACACGACTGAGTACGTATTAATTTTGGTTCATTACAATTACGATTACAATTATGGATTACTTCACATTCGCTTATGATTGTCCATTACAGTTCTATTAAAGTACATTCTTACATTATAAATTAAATCATTGCATTTAATTACAGTTTCATTGAAGTACATTACGTCGTTTACCATTCTTACAGTGTTTTTATATATTTATATATGGTTATACTATATGGTTATACTATATGGTTATACTATATGTTATTATATATGGTTATTAGTACAACACAAGTACATGAGCACATACGAGATAATTTATATACGAAATAATATGTTATAATATGTTATAAATTTGAAATCAGAGGGACAGGAGGTTTCCATCTTAGAAGCGCTCACTTATGCTATAGTTCGCGGAATTTGATAACAACTAAGCATTTTCGAGTTCAATGCGGGAGGTGATTTAATAAAAAATATAAATGAAAAAAATAATACGAGAACGTATTTTTGCGTTTTCGAACGAATGCCTAAAGTTTTGCGTTTCATAGATTGACACGAGTAAAAATGAATATTTAATAAAATTTATATAGGATAATGATCAAGGGAAATTAATGACGGGAAATGTGACGTATGGATGAATATGGTTGAATAATAATGTTTATACTACATAACACCACAACATTATTATTAAAGAATTTACCATACATTGCATACGGAAGATGTCCATATACTAAGCACGTGATTTAGTGTACAAGGTATGGGAAACGTAAAGAGAATTAAGTTATTTTATGACGTCATAGTGTATAAGTCATTATTAGAAAAGATGAATTAGAGAAATACAGTAATGAATAAAGAAGTACAAATCGAAATTCTATCCAAAACTCGCTTAGGCGATTTTGGTTTCTCATGTAAAAATGAATATGGATTATTCATTGTTCATTTTTTACAGTGTTCCCCCTGTAAAATGGCATTAATTAATACAATAATATAATACAATTAATACAATACAATTGAGAAAATAACATCTAACGAATTCAAATTAGATGATGACGAATTCTTTTTTACATTACAAGTTTTATACAGAACAAGTTAGTTATTATGCTTAGAGAGTTATTATAAGTTATTATAAAATATAAAAAATTCAAAGATTAATACTTTAATTTAGACAAACAGAATAAAAGGATTAATACATTAATTTGGACAAACAATTAAGTTAGACAAAGAATGATATTGTTACATTTTTAGCAAAATTTTATTTTTCTGTGGGGAAAATTACATTCATAATGAATAGGTAAAAGGGAAAAATATAAATTTTAAAGTTCAAGGATTTTCAAGGTTACCATGATAGTACAATTCATAACTAATTTTATTGACAATTGTAGGTAAAAATAGAATTACGTAGTGGATGATGTATAGAACTGTGGTCTAGTGTGTATTTGGGTGTATTAGGTGCAAAGTGTGTATCTTACAATTTCGAGGGACAGATTAGCTGAGAGGATTGTTAAATTAACTGAATAAATGCATAAGCAAGATATATTAGAAAGCAAAAATGATTTTGATTAAATTACATAGTTAGCACTTACGCGCAATGAAATAGTTTATTGTGATATCCAATGATTTTAGCATAAGGTTTGTGTATATATAGTATATATAGTGTGCATACATGCATTTTTATTGACTGTTGTAGGTACAAATCGAATTACGTAGTGCATGATGTATAGACCTGTGGTCAAATGTGTATTTATGTTTATTGGGTACAGATTGTAGTGGTTGGTGATACGTTCAAAAGGAGAAAGGGGATTTATAGTTGAATAGTTGAAGTTATACGTCAGTGTGAAGATGTATCTATAAATATTGGTAAGAAGCATCTGTAATTAGTGAGTCGGTACAATAGTATGTAGAATATGAGAGTAATTTGTTCATCCCGTGAAGAACTAGATCATTAGGGGTCATTGGTCGATTAGGATTATATATATATATATATATATATATATATATATTATATATATATATATATATTAGGGTGTCCCAAACTCATAGGGGTCAAATTGTTTTTCGGGATACAAATCCGCTCGTGTTGCGCTCTTTTGCTGCTTCCCATTAGAAGTCTTCCTGTAAAATTTCAGAGAGATCGAAGGAAATTTAAAGGTCCCGAACTTTGAACACTTTATTTCTCCTCTTAACTGAAAGGCAAATTAACTGAAATATTTCTCTCAAAAGTTCCATCAAAAGATGATTATACAAAAAAACATGTATTTTAATCTTAACACACAAACAACAATTTCAAAGCATCCCATTTATGCATTTTAACTAAACACGTGTTTCATGAGATCCGTTTTTGTTCCCTTCTGGCTCACATTCCGTCGGTGTGAGTGGACAGTTCGAAGGAGGAACTAGAGGTCTTCTTCATCACGGCACAGAGGTTTGCTTGTGTATTTCTCAATGAGGGCGATGCCTCGCTCTGCTGCATCATTGACCACCATCAGTTCTGCAGCTCGGCTCTTTGCCAGACGGTAGTTTTCGTCAGTAGGCCATGTTTCAGGGTCTTTGGTGAGGAACGTGGGCTCAACTTGGAGAAACTGGAAGAGTGTGGTGGATCGACTCGTCACCCACGGACTTAAACGGCCATCCACTTGCAGTCCCTTGCCTTGGACCCGTTTGAGTCCTTTCCCAGGGAGCTTTTTCAGGTTAGCCGTCATGTTACGCTTTTCATTGTCGTCAACTCTGTCATCAAACAGTGCAAGACAGATTAAGTCCTCCAAGATATACCACAGATGACGGAGCACAGCCCGGTAAGCTGCGTTTCCAACGTCCTTGTCAGGGTAACCTACAAGAAGATTGCACAGCCTAACGTCATTTTTGGGAGATTTGATGGCGATGGGAGCCTCGTGCCAGTGACGCACGTATACAAGGCTCACGAAGAGAGCCATGCGGCGAACCCCTTGCAGTTCTTGGAGACGAAGTTCGGAGAACTGGGACTGCTGTAATGCTATTTTCAGGAGGTAAATAGCTTTGGCCATCCATCTGGCCTGATGGTAAGCCCGTGGAGGCCGAAGCTTGTAACGTCCTACGTCGTCTCCGAGGTACAAGAGGCTCAGTCGAAGAAATTCTTCATAATCCTCTCGAGGATGATTACCACTTCTTAGGGCATCGCGGAGATAGTCTATTACCTCAAGTCGCATTTGTGAAAGGCAAGCATTGTCATTTATGAAGGCTTTAGCCACCTCGTCCTTGTCAAATGCATCCAACTGACAGTGGTTCAGTGATGGCCAGGCCTCCTTGAATCTCCTGAAAAGTGGGATTTGAGGACTTGGTGGTGTCCTAGGCACACGACGAAGACATCCTTGAGAATCACTTCGTGAACGTGATGACGGCAAGCAAACCATAAAAGAGATCTTCCCAATGCCGCTTCCAAACGCGCACACGCACCTTGCACTATCCCTGTGTTTGATGCCGTCGTGTCAAACACCATGCCTATGATCTTGTCCTCAATTCCGACTAGGGTGAGCGCTTGATGGACTGCGCTTGCCATTTGCTGTCCTGTGCCGTCTATTATTTTCGGTGCTCCTAATAGCTCTTCCACACCATCCCCAGTCACCACAACAGCAATCCGATCGACTGACTTACCCTCCTGTTCGATGTCAGTGAGTATCTTTGTTTCCCAGTGGATCTGCAGTCGAGGTGGAAGCTGCTCGAGGTGGCCAATAACATTGGTCCCTATCATTGTACGGGCTTTTGTCGGAAGCGGTGAACCGTGCTCTTTGATGGAACACTGTCAGGACCGAGAGCTAGGGATTTTGCAGTCGCAGCAAACGCTGATGTTGCCTGTCGAACAGAAAGGCCCTTGCGATCCCAAGTTGCTGCCAGGTCAAGATCACTCAGACTTTCTTTTAGTCTGTCATGTTGGGAGCTTTCGAAGGTTTAAGTCCAGAAGTGACGGCTTCGTTTCCACTGTCAGCTGACGATGTGCTAGAACTGCTGTCGGTAGCCTCTTCTGTGACTCCTACAGCTAGAGCCTCCTCCGTTTGACGCCGGTGTGCCCGCTCAAGAGCTCTTTCCCTTTCCTGTCTTTTCATTGTGGCTGCATTATATTTTCTATCTTCACCTCCCATGTAACTCGTATGTCGATCTGCCCTTTGGGAAATGAGGAATTCCTTGTCTTCAAGAGGGATATCTCCCCGATCCAGAACGTCTGAGCGGGCGACATCAAAAATATCCTCCATATCAGCCAAGAATACATCCCGCTGCATATTGTAAGTCATTCCAGTCTTGTTCTTGTTTTTATGCAAATTTCGATACCTCTGAACCAAAGCTTTCAGTTTAGTCGAGGCATGAACGGAGGTTGTTGCCAGATTCGAGTTTGCTCTAGCCCAGATTTCTAATACAGCCGATATTACAGCATGGACACTGTTGGAATCTGTCTTCTTTTGGTCGCGGTGATGGTAGAAGGAAAGGAGCAACACGTCCATATTACTTGGTAACCGAGATTTAGCCAGCTCTGCTATCGGAGACCTCTCAAGAAGCCACAACTTGATGTTTGATCTTGTTAACGCCATAATGATCAATTCTGAAAACCAAAAAAAGTCATCAAACGTCGGGACCTCTAAATATCATCTGATCGAGTTGAAAATCACACAGCCAATGCTTTAGCCCAAACCACATCCGGGCCTGACACGAGTGGTCAGGTCGTGTTAAGAAAAAAAATGGGGACACCGTAATATTATTATATTATAATATATATATATATATATATATATATATATATTATATATTACTTTAAGGAACAGATAAAATAACTTAATAAATGCATGAGCGAGAATTTATATATAGTAAGCAATAATTATGATGTATTATAATTATGATGTTTGCATACGAGTTTTAATGCAAAAGTGACTGAAGGGACGGAACGTAAATGAATTCGAATATGTGTCAAAAGTAATAAAATTCAATTAGGATTATAGATTTTACATAATTAATCAGTTACACGTATATTAAGGTAATAAAAAAAAAGAACTTAGAGGACCTTACAATTAATGAAAGTAAATCTAGCGGTATTAAAAATTAAATTTTGAAGATGGAATTAAATTCGACTAGTAACATTCCTAGCTATATATGAACTATATAACCATTAACATTGACCAGAAGTATCGGTACGATAATTGAATTAAAAAAAAATTAAGAATACAAATTAAAAATATAAATCAATTATGCATTTTAATGAGCTAAACATAATTTTATAATACTCTTAAAAATAAAAGTAAATCGAACCTTAGATGAGTTTCGGCCAAGAATAAAAAAGTTATTGAAATGGAAGGAAAGCATTTCGAACAATCTTTTCTTTTAATAATTTCAGGTAAATTTTACATTAAAAATTATTTTTTATATAATAAAAAAATATATTAAAAAAGTTTAATAATTTTTGCATGTTAAGTAGAAAAATCATACTCTTTCGTTGAATGTTGATAGAATTTGAATTATTTGATATTTTGACACATTAATTAATTCGACCAACACAATTACTCAGTATTCATCGAATAAAAAAAAATATAAAAAATATAAAAATTGAAAATAGAAATCAATTATAAACTATAATGAACTAAACATATACTGTAATATAAAAAACACAACCTAAATTGAGGTTATGTTCCATCGTACCAAAGAGGAATTAACCATGGTTGAACCATTTCTCTGGTTGACACGGTTCAACTGGGGTTGGGGGTGTTAAAATAAAATAAAAAGACAAAGTTTGGAGTACGACATTCAGGGGAATTGAGTGACTAAGCAGGGGGTATAAGTCTGAAATTGACAATTACATCTTTTTTTTTTTAGATTGCTTGTCACACTACTTTGAACAAAAATTAAAAGAGTTGAAACAAAACGGAGGGACGGTATGTTCCGCAGCATAGTAATTTAAAAGGAGTCATTGGGACAAGATCGATTAATTTAATTACACAACTATTATTATCACATATACATTACAATGATTATCAAAGTCATTACAAACAATTGTAAAAACTGTTTTGGTTACAAACAATAAAATATGTCATTTTACCTATATATTTATATACGCAACAATGGCATGAAAAAGAAAAGACAAATCGGTCCATTTCCTTCTTACAACAAAACAAAGAAAGGTTAACTAAAGACGCAACCAGGTCAATTCAGGTTGAATTAAATTCTCTTTTACAACACAAAAAAAGGTTGAATTAAATTCTTAGATTACATTTTCTTTTCTCAAATTAAATTATCTTAACTTACAAAGAAAAAGTTGAATTCAATTGACTGCATTGAAATGACTTCGGACTTGAAACCTGACTTAAAACAAAACTCTGACTTAAAACAAAACTCTGACTTCAAATAAAACTGTCTGACTTGAACTCTATCAAGTATTCTTGAAACTAACTTGAACTCTTATCAAGTATTCTGAAACTAACTTGAACTCTTATCAAATATTCTGAAACTAACTTGAACTCTTATCAAGTATTCTGAAACTAACTTGAACTCTTATCAAGTATTCTGAAACTAACTTGAACTCTTATCAAGTACTCTGAAACTAACTTGAACTCTATCAAGTATCTTGAACTAACTTGAACTCTATCAAGTATCTTGAAATTAACTTGAACTCTATCAAGTATCTTGAAACTAACTTGAACTCTATCAAGTATCTTGAAACTAACTTGAAATGCTTCAAGTAACTCTATAACTCTATAAACTATCTGTAAACTCTCTCTCTCTTAATTTGCAAGTCAATTCAATTCAATAATTTGAAAAAATTTGCAAACAAAAATATAAAAAGTAAACAACATTTCACTCTAATGTACGGGAAGGTACATAAAATAAAATTATTCTATACTGAATATAATAGTGAAAATAACTGAAAATAATTCTGTGACAATTAACTCTGTGACAATTAACTCTGTGACAATTAACTCTGTGACAATTAACTTCTGTGAAAATTACTGCTTCACTAAAAAAAAATGTATCACTGGTGTCTGAAGTGTTCACTGTGTTTTGTGTTAATTCTGGCTCCATACTAAATATTAACTGTTAATAATGCTGACTTTTCAAATGTTTACAAATTTCTTAAAAAAAACCAACTCTGTACTTAACAAAATTTTCTATGGCGAAATCCTCAGAGACGTGTCCTGAAGACGTCTTGCTGGCTACTTCTTCTGGGATGAAAACTAGGCGTGGAGAACTTGGAGTCGTGACACACCGGTTCAATGGTGGATGTTACGAACTAGAAGTCGTGACACGCCGGTCAACTGGTTTTATCCTGATGCAAGGTAATTTCTATCTTGGCCAAAGAGTGGCCAAGTGTTAAAATCCTCTTCTTAAAATCTTCTTCTAAAAATCTTCTTCTTATCCTGGTGCAGGGTCGCCAGACTGTTAACCCCTCCGTCTATGGCCCTGGGTGGTTCGGATCGACGGGGGTTCTAGTTAGGAGGCAGCAACGGATATTTCTTCTATAACATTCTAATTCTTTTCTCTCGCTTTATGGGGTCGACAATTGTTAATTCTTCTCTTTCTATAATACTCTGATACTTTCTCTTGGTACTAAAATTATCGACTTTTCTTTTATAACTTATCGACTTAACTGACTAAATTCCTGAAGAGAACAAGGCTCGAAGGAAAAGATAAAAACTTTTTCTACTGTGGTTTACTTCTCAAAATGTACAGGTAGTGCTTTGAATTTACAGGGGTAGAGGTTCGACCTCTTTCGACCATGGCTCAGGCCAGAATCTAAAAAGTTAACGAGGCAAGGGGCCTCTGCCCCCTCCTCGCAGCGAGGCTGCTAACAAAGGAGTCGTAATGAAGTGATATAATGAAGTAACTTAATGAAGTGACTTAAAGAAGAGCCCCAATTTTACAAATACATGTATAATATAAACCTAAATGTTTGGGGGAAGACAGTTGAAGGTTAAGTTTCCCCCTTTTAAACACATGATCAGATGTTTGAAAGATTCCAAATAAAAAAATAAAAATAAAAATAAAAACTAATCGTATTTTTGCCGAATCTTCATTTCTGAAGGCGATATCATTTCGTAATAGTACATAAGTACAAATTAAGTACACGACTGAGTACGTATTAATTTTGGTTCATTACAATTACGATTACAATTATGGATTACTTCACATTCGCTTATGATTGTCCATTACAGTTCTATTAAAGTACATTCTTACATTATAAATTAAATCATTACATTTAATTACAGTTTCATTGAAGTACATTACGTCGTTTACCATTCTTACAGTGTTTTTATATATTTATATATGGTTATACTATATGGTTATACTATATGGTTATACTATATGGTTATTATATATGGTTATTAGTACAACACAAGTACATGAGCACATACGAGATAATTTATATACGAAATAATATGTTATAATATGTTATAAATTTGAAATCAGAGGGACAGGAGGTTTCCATCTTAGAAGCGCTCACTTATGCTATAGTTCGCGGAATTTGATAACAACTAAGCATTTTCGAGTTCAATGCGGGAGTGATATTTAATAAAAAATAATAAATGAAAAAAATAATACGAGAACGTATTTTTGCGTTTTCGAACGAATGCCTAAAGTTTTGCGTTTCATAGATTGACACGAGTAAAAATGAATATTTAATAAAATTTATATAGGATAATGATCAAGGGAAATTAATGACGGGAAAATGTGACGTATGGATGAATATGGTTGAATAATAATGTTTATACTACATAACACCACAACATTATTATTAAAGAATTTACCATACATTGCATACGGAAGATGTCCATATACTAAGCACGTGATTTAGTGTACAAGGTATGGGAAACGTAAAGAGAATTAAGTTATTTTATGACGTCATAGTGTATAAGTCATTATTAGAAAAGATGAATTAGAGAAATACAGTAATGAATAAAGAAGTACAAATCGAAATTCTATCCAAAACTCGCTTAGGCGATTTTGGTTTCTCATGTAAAAATGAATATGGATTATTCATTGTTCATTTTTTACAGTGTTCCCCCTGTAAAATGGCATTAATTAATACAATAATATAATACAATTAATACAATACAATTGAGAAAATAACATCTAACGAATTCAAATTAGATGATGACGAATTCTTTTTTACATTACAAGTTTTATACAGAACAAGTTAGTTATTATGCTTAGAGAGTTATTATAAGTTATTATAAAATATAAAAAATTCAAAGATTAATACTTTAATTTAGACAAACAGAATAAAAGAATAAAAGGATTAATACATTAATTTGGACAAACAATTAAGTTAGACAAAGAATGATATTGTTAAATTTTTAGCAAAATTTTATTTTTCTGTGGGGAAAATTACATTCATAATGAATAGGTAAAAGGGAAAATATAAATTTTAAAGTTCATGGATTTTCAAGGTTACCATGATAGTACAATTCATAACTAATTTTATTGACTATTGTAGGTAAAAATAGAATTACGTAGTGGATGATTTATAGACCTGTGGTCTAGTGTGTATTTGGGTGTATTAGGTGCAAAGTGTGTATCTTACAATTTCGAGGGACAGATTAGCTGAGAGGATTGTTAAATTAACTGAATAAATGCATAAGCAAGATATATTAGAAAGCAAAAATGATTAAGATTAAATTACATAGTTAGCACTTACGCGCAATGAAATAGTTTATTGTGATATCCAATGATTTTAGCATAAGGTTTGTGTATATATAGTATATATAGTGTGCATACATGCATTTTTATTGACTGTTGTAGGTACAAATCGAATTACGTAGTGCATGATGTATAGACCTGTGGTCAAATGTGTATTTATGTTTATTGGGTACAGATTGTAGTGGTTGGTGATACGTTCAAAAGGAGAAAGGGGATTTATAGTTGAATAGTTGAAGTTATACGTCAGTGTGCAGATGTATCTATAAATATTGGTAAGAAGCATCTGTAATTAGTGAGTCGGTACAATAGTATGTAGAATATGAGAGTAATTTGTTCATCCCGTGAAGAACTAGATCATTAGGGGTCATTGGTATTAGGATTATATATATATATATATATATATATATATATATATATATATATATACTTTAAGGAACAGATAAAATAACTTAATAAATGCATGAGCGAGAATTTATATATAGTAAGCAATAATTATGATGTATTATAATTATGATGTTTGCATACGAGTTTTAATGCAAAAGTGACTGAAGGGACGGAACGTAAATGAATTCGAATATGTGTCAAAAGTAATAAAATTCAATTAGGATTATAGATTTTACATAATTAATCAGTTACACGTATATTAAGGTAATAAAAAAAACGAACTTAGAGGACCTTACAATTAATGAAAGTAAATCTAGCGGTATTAAAAATTAAATTTTGAAGATGGAATTAAATTCGACTAGTAACATTCCTAGCTATATATGAACTATATAACCATTAACATTGACCAGAAGTATCGGTACGATAATTGAATTAAAAAAAATTAAGAATACAAATTAAAAATATAAATCAATTATGCATTTTAATGAGCTAAACATAATTTTATAATACTCTTAAAAATAAAAGTAAATCGAACCTTAGATGAGTTTCGGCCAAGAATAAAAAAGTTATTGAAATGGAAGGAAAGCATTTCGAACAATCTTTTCTTTTAATAATTTCAGGTAAATTTTACATTAAAAATTATTTTTTATATAATAAAAAAATATATTAAAAAAGTTTAATAATTTTTGCATGTTAAGTAGAAAAATTATACTCTTTCGTTGAATGTTGATAGAATTTGAATTATTTGATATTTTGATATTTGATATTTTGATATTTATTCATCGAATAAAAAAAAATATAAAAAATATAAAAATTGAAAATAGAAATCAATTATAAACTATAATGAACTAAACATATACTGTAATATAAAAAACACAACCTAAATTGAGGTTATGTTCCATCGTACCAAAGAGGAATTAACCATGGTTGAACCATTTCTCTGGTTGACACGGTTCAACTGGGGTTGGGGGTGTTAAAATAAAATAAAAAGACAAAGTTTGGAGTACGACATTCAGGGGAATTGAGTGACTAAGCAGGGGGTATAAGTCTGAAATTGACAATTACATTTTTTTTTTTTAGATTGCTTGTCACACTACTTTGAACAAAAATTAAAAGAGTTGAAACAAAACGGAGGGACGGTATGTTCCGCAGCATAGTAATTTAAAAGGAGTCATTGGGACAAGATCGATTAATTAATTATTACACAACTATTATTATCACATATACATTACAATGATTATCAAAGTCATTACAAACAATTGTAAAAACTGTTTTGGTTACAAACAATAAAATATGTCATTTTACCTATATATTTATATACGCAACAATGGCATGAAAAAGAAAAGACAAATCGGTCCATTTCCTTCTTACAACAAAACAAAGAAAGGTTAACTAAAGACGCAACCAGGTCAATTCAGGTTGAATTAAATTCTCTTTTACAACACAAAAAAAGGTTGAATTAAATTCTTAGATTACATTTTCTTTTCTCAAATTAAATTATCTTAACTTACAAAGAAAAAGTTGAATTCAATTGACTGCATTGAAATGACTTCGGACTTGAAACCTGACTTAAAACAAAACTCTGACTTAAAACAAAACTCTGACTTCAAATAAAACTGTCTGACTTGAACTCTATCAAGTATTCTTGAAACTAACTTGAACTCTTATCAAGTATTCTGAAACTAACTTGAACTCTTATCAAATATTCTGAAACTAACTTGAACTCTTATCAAGTATTCTGAAACTAACTTGAACTCTTATCAAGTATTCTGAAACTAACTTGAACTCTTATCAAGTACTCTGAAACTAACTTGAACTCTATCAAGTATCTTGAACTAACTTGAACTCTATCAAGTATCTTGAAATTAACTTGAACTCTATCAAGTATCTTGAAACTAACTTGAACTCTATCAAGTATCTTGAAACTAACTTGAAATGCTTCAAGTAACTCTATAACTCTATAAACTATCTGTAAACTCTCTCTCTCTTAATTTGCAAGTCAATTCAATTCAATAATTTGAAAAATTTGCAAACAAAAATATAAAAAGTAAACAACATTTCACTCTAATGTACGGGAAGGTACATAAAATAAAATTATTCTATACTGAATATAATAGTGAAAATAACTGAAAATAATTCTGTGACAATTAACTCTGTGACAATTAACTCTGTGACAATTAACTCTGTGACAATTAACTTCTGTGAAAATTACTGCTTCACTAAAAAAAAATGTATCACTGGTGTCTGAAGTGTTCACTGTGTTTTGTGTTAATTCTGGCTCCATACTAAATATTAACTGTTAATAATGCTGACTTTTCAAATGTTTACAAATTTCTTAAAAAAAACCAACTCTGTACTTAACAAAATTTTCTATGGCGAAATCCTCAGAGACGTGTCCTGAAGACGTCTTGCTGGCTACTTCTTCTGGGATGAAAACTAGGCGTGGAGAACTTGGAGTCGTGACACACCGGTTCAATGGTGGATGTTACGAACTAGAAGTCGTGACACGCCGGTCAACTGGTTTTATCCTGATGCAAGGTAATTTCTATCTTGGCCAAAGAGTGGCCAAGTGTTAAAATCCTCTTCTTAAAATCTTCTTCTAAAAATCTTCTTCTTATCCTGGTGCAGGGTCGCCAGACTGTTAACCCCTCCGTCTATGGCCCTGGGTGGTTCGGATCGACGGGGGTTCTAGTTAGGAGGCAGCAACGGATATTTCTTCTATAACATTCTAATTCTTTTCTCTCGCTTTATGGGGTCGACAATTGTTAATTCTTCTCTTTCTATAATACTCTGATACTTTCTCTTGGTACTAAATTATCGACTTTTCTTTTATAACTTATCGACTTAACTGACTAAATTCCTGAAGAGAACAAGGCTCGAAGGAAAAGATAAAAACTTTTTCTACTGTGGTTTACTTCTCAAAATGTACAGGTAGTGCTTTGAATTTACAGGGGTAGAGGTTCGACCTCTTTCGACCATGGCTCAGGCCAGAATCTAAAAAGTTAACGAGGCAAGGGGCCTCTGCCCCCTCCTCGCAGCGAGGCTGCTAACAAAGGAGTCGTAATGAAGTGATATAATGAAGTAACTTAATGAAGTGACTTAAAGAAGAGCCCCAATTTTACAAATACATGTATAATATAAACCTAAATGTTTGGGGGAAGACAGTTGAAGGTTAAGTTTCCCCCTTTTAAACACATGATCAGATGTTTGAAAGATTCCAAATAAAAAAATAAAAATAAAAATAAAAACTAATCGTATATTTTTGCCGAATCTTCATTTCTGAAGGCGATATCATTTCGTAATAGTACATAAGTACAAATTAAGTACACGACTGAGTACGTATTAATTTTGGTTCATTACAATTACGATTACAATTATGGATTACTTCACATTCGCTTATGATTGTCCATTACAGTTCTATTAAAGTACATTCTTACATTATAAATTAAATCATTACATTTAATTACAGTTTCATTGAAGTACATTACGTCGTTTACCATTCTTACAGTTTTTTATATATTTATATATGGTTATACTATATGGTTATACTATATGGTTATACTATATGGTTATTATATATGGTTATTAGTACAACACAAGTACATGAGCACATACGAGATAATTTATATACGAAATAATATGTTATAATATGTTATAAATTTGAAATCAGAGGGACAGGAGGTTTCCATCTTAGAAGCGCTCACTTATGCTATAGTTCGCGGAATTTGATAACAACTAAGCATTTTCGAGTTCAATGCGGGAGGTGATTAAAAAAAATAATAAATGAAAAAAATAATACGAGAACGTATTTTTGCGTTTTCGAACGAATGCCTAAAGTTTTGCGTTTCATAGATTGACACGAGTAAAAATGAATATTTAATAAAATTTATATAGGATAATGATCAAGGGAAATTAATGACGGGAAAATGTGACGTATGGATGAATATGGTTGAATAATAATGTTTATACTGCATAACACCACAACATTATTATTAAAGAATTTACCATACATTGCATACGGAAGATGTCCATATACTAAGCACGTGATTTAGTGTACAAGGTATGGGAAACGTAAAGAGAATTAAGTTATTTTATGACGTCATAGTGTATAAGTCATTATTAGAAAAGATGAATTAGAGAAATACAGTAATGAATAAAGAAGTACAAATCGAAATTCTATCCAAAACTCGCTTAGGCGATTTTGGTTTCTCATGTAAAAATGAATATGGATTATTCATTGTTCATTTTTTACAGTGTTCCCCCTGTAAAATGGCATTAATTAATACAATAATATAATACAATTAATACAATACAATTGAGAAAATAACATCTAACGAATTCAAATTAGATGATGACGAATTCTTTTTTACATTACAAGTTTTATACAGAACAAGTTAGTTATTATGCTTAGAGAGTTATTATAAGTTATTATAAAATATAAAAAATTCAAAGATTAATACTTTAATTTAGACAAACAGAATAAAGAATAAAAGGATTAATACATTAATTTGGACAAACAATTAAGTTAGACAAAGAATGATATTGTTAAATTTTTAGCAAAATTTTATTTTTCTGTGGGGAAAATTACATTCATAATGAATAGGTAAAAGGGAAAAATATAAATTTTAAAGTTCATGGATTTTCAAGGTTACCATGATAGTACAATTCATAACTAATTTTATTGACTATTGTAGGTAAAAATAGAATTACGTAGTGGATGATTTATAGACCTGTGGTCTAGTGTGTATTTGGGTGTATTAGGTGCAAAGTGTGTATCTTACAATTTCGAGGGACAGATTAGCTGAGAGGATTGTTAAATTAACTGAATAAATGCATAAGCAAGATATATTAGAAAGCAAAAATGATTAAGATTAAATTACATAGTTAGCACTTACGCGCAATGAAATAGTTTATTGTGATATCCAATGATTTTAGCATAAGGTTTGTGTATATATAGTATATATAGTGTGCATACATGCATTTTTATTGACTGTTGTAGGTACAAATCGAATTACGTAGTGCATGATGTATAGACCTGTGGTCAAATGTGTATTTATGTTTATTGGGTACAGATTGTAGTGGTTGGTGATACGTTCAAAAGGAGAAAGGGGATTTATAGTTGAATAGTTGAAGTTATACGTCAGTGTGCAGATGTATCTATAAATATTGGTAAGAAGCATCTGTAATTAGTGAGTCGGTACAATAGTATGTAGAATATGAGAGTAATTTGTTCATCCCGTGAAGAACTAGATCATTAGGGGTCATTGGTGGATTAGGATATAGATATATATATATATATATATATATATATATATATATATATATATATATATATACTTTAAGGAACAGATAAAATAACTTAATAAATGCATGAGCGAGAATTTATATATAGTAAGCAATAATTATGATGTATTATAATTATGATGTTTGCATACGAGTTTTAATGCAAAAGTGACTGAAGGGACGGAACGTAAATGAATTCGAATATGTGTCAAAAGTAATAAAATTCAATTAGGATTATAGATTTTACATAATTAATCAGTTACACGTATATTAAGGTAATAAAAAAAACGAACTTAGAGGACCTTACAATTAATGAAAGTAAATCTAGCGGTATTAAAAATTAAATTTTGAAGATGGAATTAAATTCGACTAGTAACATTCCTAGCTATATATGAACTATATAACCATTAACATTGACCAGAAGTATCGGTACGATAATTGAATTAAAAAAAAATTAAGAATACAAATTAAAAATATAAATCAATTATGCATTTTAATGAGCTAAACATAATTTTATAATACTCTTAAAAATAAAAGTAAATCGAACCTTAGATGAGTTTCGGCCAAGAATAAAAAAGTTATTGAAATGGAAGGAAAGCATTTCGAACAATCTTTTCTTTTAATAATTTCAGGTAAATTTTACATTAAAAATTATTTTTTATATAATAAAAAAATATATTAAAAAAGTTTAATAATTTTTGCATGTTAAGTAGAAAAATTATACTCTTTCGTTGAATGTTGATAGAATTTGAATTATTTGATATTTTGATTTTGATATTTGATATTTATTCATCGAATAAAAAAAATATAAAAAATATAAAAATTGAAAATAGAAATCAATTATAAACTATAATGAACTAAACATATACTGTAATATAAAAAACACAACCTAAATTGAGGTTATGTTCCATCGTACCAAAGAGGAATTAACCATGGTTGAACCATTTCTCTGGTTGACACGGTTCAACTGGGGTTGGGGGTGTTAAAATAAATAAAAAGACAAAGTTTGGAGTACGACATTCAGGGGAATTGAGTGACTAAGCAGGGGGTATAAGTCTGAAATTGACAATTACATCTTTTTTTTTTTAGATTGCTTGTCACACTACTTTGAACAAAAATTAAAAGAGTTGAAACAAAACGGAGGGACGGTATGTTCCGCAGCATAGTAATTTAAAAGGAGTCATTGGGACAAGATCGATTAATTAATTATTACACAACTATTATTATCACATATACATTACAATGATTATCAAAGTCATTACAAACAATTGTAAAAACTGTTTTGGTTACAAACAATAAAATATGTCATTTTACCTATATATTTATATACGCAACAATGGCATGAAAAAGAAAAGACAAATCGGTCCATTTCCTTCTTACAACAAAACAAAGAAAGGTTACTAAAGACGCAACCAGGTCAATTCAGGTTGAATTAAATTCTCTTTTACAACACAAAAAAAGGTTGAATTAAATTCTTAGATTACATTTTCTTTTCTCAAATTAAATTATCTTAACTTACAAAGAAAAAGTTGAATTCAATTGACTGCATTGAAATGACTTCGGACTTGAAACCTGACTTAAACAAAACTCTGACTTAAAACAAAACTCTGACTTCAAATAAAACTGTCTGACTTGAACTCTATCAAGTATTCTTGAAACTAACTTGAACTCTTATCAAGTATTCTGAAACTAACTTGAACTCTTATCAAATATTCTGAAACTAACTTGAACTCTTATCAAGTATTCTGAAACTAACTTGAACTCTTATCAAGTATTCTGAAACTAACTTGAACTCTTATCAAGTACTCTGAAACTAACTTGAACTCTATCAAGTATCTTGAACTACTTGAACTCTATCAAGTATCTTGAAATTAACTTGAACTCTATCAAGTATCTTGAAACTAACTTGAACTCTATCAAGTATCTTGAAACTAACTTGAAATGCTTCAAGTAACTCTATAACTCTATAAACTATCTGTAAACTCTCTCTCTCTTAATTTGCAAGTCAATTCAATTCAATAATTTGAAAAAATTGGCAAACAAAAATATAAAAAGTAAACAACATTTCACTCTATGTACGGGAAGGTACATAAAATAAAATTATTCTATACTGAATATAATAGTGAAAATAACTGAAAATAATTCTGTGACAATTAACTCTGTGACAATTAACTCTGTGACAATTAACTCTGTGACAATTAACTTCTGTGAAAATTACTGCTTCACTAAAAAAAATGTATCACTGGTGTCTGAAGTGTTCACTGTGTTTGTGTAATTCTGGCTCCATACATATAACTGTTAATAATGCTGACTTTTCAAATGTTTACAATTTCTTAAAAAAAACAACTCTCTACTTAACAAAATTTTCTATGGCGAAATCCTCAGAGACGTGTCCTGAAGACGTCTTGCTGGCTACTTCTTCTGGGATGAAAACTAGGCGTGGAGAACTTGGAGTCGTGACACACCGGTTCAATGGTGGATGTTACGAACTAGAAGTCGTGACACGCCGGTCAACTGGTTTTATCCTGATGCAAGGTAATTTCTATCTTGGCCAAAGAGTGGCAAGTGTTAAAATCCTCTTCTTAAATCTTCTTCTAAAAATCTTCTTCTTATCCTGGTGCAGGGTCGCCAGACTGTTAACCCCTCCGTCTATGGCCCTGGGTGGTTCGGATCGAGGGGGTTCTAGTAGGAGGCAGCAACGGATATTTCTTCTATAACATTCTAATTCTTTTCTCTCGCTTTATGGGGTCGACAATTGTTAATTCTTCTCTTTCTATAATACTCTGATACTTTTTCTTGGTACTAAAATTATCGACTTTTCTTTTATAACTTATCGACTTAACTGACTAAATTCCTGAAGAGAACAAGGCTCGAAGGAAAAGATAAAAACTTTTTCTACTGTGGTTTACTTCTCAAAATGTACAGGTAGTGCTTTGAATTTACAGGGGTAGAGGTTCGACCTCTTTCGACCATGGCTCAGGCCAGAATCTAAAAAGTTAACGAGGCAAGGGGCCTCTGCCCCCTCCGCAGCGAGGCTGCTAACAAAGGAGTCGTAATGAAGTGATATAATGAAGTAACTTAATGAAGTGACTTAAAGAAGAGCCCCAATTTACAAATACATGTATAATATAAACCTAAATGTTTGGGGGAAGACAGTGAAGGTTAAGTTTCCCCCTTTTAAACACATGATCAGATGTTTGAAAGATTCCAAATAAAAAAAATAAAAATAAAAATAAAAACTAATCGTATATTTTTGCCGAATCTTCATTTCTGAAGGCGATATCATTTCGTAATAGTACATAAGTACAAATTAAGTACACGACTGAGTACGTATTAATTTTGGTTCATTACAATTACGATTACAATTATGGATTACTTCACATTCGCTTATGATTGTCCATTACAGTTCTATTAAAGTACATTCTTACATTATAAATTAAATCATTACATTTAATTACAGTTTCATTGAAGTACATTACGTCGTTTACCATTCTTACAGTGTTTTTTATATATTTATATATGGTTATATATGTTATATATATGGTTATACTATATGGTTATACTATATGGTTATTATATATGGTTATTAGTACAACACAAGTACATGAGCACATACGAGATAATTTATATACGAAATAATATGTTATAATATGTTATAAATTTGAAATCAGAGGGACAGGAGGTTTCCATCTTAGAAGCGCTCACTTATGCTATAGTTCGCGGAATTTGATAACAACTAAGCATTTTCGAGTTCAATGCGGGAGGTGATTTAATAAAAAATAATAAATGAAAAAAATAATACGAGAACGTATTTTTGCGTTTTCGAACGAATGCCTAAAGTTTTGCGTTTCATAGATTGACACGAGTAAAAATGAAATTTAATAAAATTTATATAGGATAATGATCAAGGGAAATTAATGACGGGAAAATGTGACGTATGGATGAATATGGTTGAATAATAATGTTTATACTACATAACACCACAACATTATTATTAAAGAATTTACCATACATTGCATACGGAAGATGTCCATATACTAAGCACGTGATTTAGTGTACAAGGTATGGGAAACGTAAAGAGAATTAAGTATTTTATGACGTCATAGTGTATAAGTCATTATTAGAAAAGATGAATTAGAGAAATACAGTAATGAATAAAGAAGTACAAATCGAAATTCTATCCAAAACTCGCTTAGGCGATTTTGGTTTCTCATGTAAAAATGAATATGGATTATTCATTGTTCATTTTTTACAGTGTTCCCCTGTAAAATGGCATTAATTAATACAATAATATAATACAATTAATACAATACAATTGAGAAAATAACATCTAACGAATTCAAATTAGATGATGACGAATTCTTTTTTACATTACAAGTTTTATACAGAACAAGTTAGTTATTATGCTTAGAGAGTTATTATAAGTATTATAAAATATAAAAAATTCAAAGATTAATACTTTAATTTAGACAAACAGAATAAAAGAATAAAAGGATTAATACATTAATTTGGACAAACAATTAAGTTAGACAAAGAATGATATTGTTAAATTTTTAGCAAAATTTTATTTTTCTGTGGGGAAAATTACATTCATATGAATAGGTAAAAGGGAAAAATATAAATTTTAAAGTTCATGGATTTTCAAGGTTACCATGATAGTACAATTCATAACTAATTTTATGACTATTGTAGGTAAAAATAGAATTACGTAGTGGATGATTTATAGACCTGTGGTCTAGTGTGTATTTGGGTGTATTAGGTGCAAAGTGTGTATCTTACAATTTCGAGGGACAGATTAGCTGAGAGGATTGTTAAATTAACTGAATAAATGCATAAGCAAGATATTAGAAAGCAAAAATGATTAAGATTAAATACATAGTTAGCACTTACGCGCAATGAAATAGTTTATTGTGATATCCAATGATTTTAGCATAAGGTTTGTGTATATATAGTATATATAGTGTGCATACATGCATTTTATTGACTGTTGTAGGTACAAATCGAATTACGTAGTGCATGATGTATAGACCTGTGGTCAAATGTGTATTTATGTTTATTGGGTACAGATTGTAGTGGTTGGTGATACGTTCAAAAGGAGAAAGGGGATTTATAGTTGAATAGTTGAAGTTATACGTCAGTGTGCAGATGTATCTATAAATATTGGTAAGAAGCATCTGTAATTAGTGAGTCGGTACAATAGTATGTAGAATATGAGAGTAATTGTTCATCCCGTGAAGAACTAGATCATTAGGGGTCATTGGTGGATTAGGATTATATATTTATATATATATATAATATATATTATATATATATATATATATATACTTTAAGGAACAGATAAAATAACGTAATAAATGCATGAGCGAGAATTTATATATAGTAAGCAATAATTATGATGTATTATAATTATGATGTTTGCATACGAGTTTTAATGCAAAAGTGACTGAAGGGACGGAACGTAAATGAATTCGAATATGTGTCAAAAGTAATAAAATTCAATTAGGATTATAGATTTTACATAATTAATCAGTTACACGTATATTAAGGTAATAAAAAAAAACGAACTTAGAGGACCTTACAATTAATGAAAGTAAATCTAGCGGTATTAAAAATTAAATTTTGAAGATGGAATTAAATTCGACTAGTAACATTCCTAGCTATATATGAACTATATAACCATTAACATTGACCAGAAGTATCGGTACGATAATTGAATTAAAAAAAAATTAAGAATACAAATTAAAAATATAAATCAATTATGCATTTTAATGAGCTAAACATAATTTTATAATACTCTTAAATATAAAAGTAAATCGAACCTTAGATGAGTTTCGGCCAAGAATAAAAAAGTTATTGAAATGGAAGGAAAGCATTTCGAACAATCTTTTCTTTTAATAATTCAGGTAAATTTTACATTAAAAATTATTTTTTATATAATAAAAAAATATATTAAAAAAGTTTAATAATTTTTGCATGTTAAGTAGAAAAATTATACTCTTTCGTTGAATGTTGATAGAATTTGAATTATTTGATATTTTGATATTTGATATTTTGATATTTATTCATCGAATAAAAAAAAATATAAAAAATATAAAAATTGAAAATAGAAATCAATTATAAACTATAATGAACTAAACATATACTGTAATATAAAAAACACAACCTAAATTGAGGTTATGTTCCATCGTACCAAAGAGGAATTAACCATGGTTGAACCATTTCTCTGGTTGACACGGTTCAACTGGGGTTGGGGTGTTAAATAAAATAAAAAGACAAAGTTTGGAGTACGACATTCAGGGGAATTGAGTAACTAAGCAGGGGGTATAAGTCTGAAATTGACAATTACATCTTTTTTTTTTTAGATTGCTTGTCACACTACTTTGAACAAAAATTAAAAGAGTTGAAACAAAACGGAGGGACGGTATGTTCCGCAGCATAGTAATTTAAAAGGAGTCATTGGGACAAGATCGATTAATTAATTATTACACAACTATTATTATCACATATACATTACAATGATTATCAAAGTCATTACAAACAATTGTAAAAACTGTTTTGGTTACAAACAATAAAATATGTCATTTTACCTATATATTTATATACGCAACAATGGCATGAAAAAGAAAAGACAAATCGGTCCATTTCCTTCTTACAACAAAACAAAGAAAGGTTACCTAAAGACGCAACCAGGTCAATTCAGGTTGAATTAAATTCTCTTTTACAACACAAAAAAAGGTTGAATTAAATTCTTAGATTACATTTTCTTTTCTCAAATTAAATTATCTTAACTTACAAAGAAAAAGTTGAATTCAATGACTGCATTGAAATGACTTCGGACTTGAAACCTGACTTAAAACAAAACTCTGACTTAAAACAAACTCTGACTTCAAATAAAACTGTCTGACTTGAACCTATCAAGTATTCTTGAAACTAACTTGAACTCTTATCAAGTATTCTGAAACTAACTTCAACTCTTATCAAATATTCTGAAACTAACTTGAACTCTTATCAAGTATTCTGAAACTAACTTGAACTCTTATCAAGTATTCTGAAACTAACTTGAACTCTTATCAAGTACTCTGAAACTAACTTGAACCGTATCAAGTATCTTGAACTAACTTGAACTCTATCAAGTATCTTGAAATTAACTTGAACTCTATCAAGTATCTTGAAACTAACTTGAACTCTATCAAGTATCTTGAAACTAACTTGAAATGCTTCAAGTAACTCTATAACTCTATAAACTATCTGTAAACTCTCTCTCTCTTAATTTGCAAGTCAATTCAATTCAATAATTTGAAAAAATTGGCAAACAAAAATATAAAAAGTAAACAACATTTCACTCTAATGTACGGGAAGGTACATAAAATAAAATTATTCTATACTGAATATAATAGTGAAAATAACTGAAAATAATTCTGTGACAATTAACTCTGACAATTAACTCTGTGACAATTAACTTCTGTGAAAATTACTGCTTCACTAAAAAAAAATGTATCACTGGTGTCTGAAGTGTTCACTGTGTTTTGTGTTAATTCTGGCTCCATACTAAATATTAACTGTTAATAATGCTGACTTTTCAAATGTTTACAAATTTCTTAAAAAAAACAACTCTGTACTTAACAAAATTTTCTATGGCGAAATCCTCAGAGACGTGTCCTGAAGACGTCTTGCTGGCTACTTCTTCTGGGATGAAAACTAGGCGTGGAGAACTTGGAGTCGTGACACACCGGTTCAATGGTGGATGTTACGAACTAGAAGTCGTGACACGCCGGTCAACTGGTTTATCCTGATGCAAGGTAATTTCTATCTTGGCCAAAGAGTGGCCAAGTGTTAAAATCCTCTTCTTAAAATCTTCTTCTAAAAATCTCTTCTTATCCTGGTGCAGGGTCGCCAGACTGTTAACCCCTCCGTCTATGGCCCTGGGTGGTTCGGATCGACGGGGGTTCTAGTTAGGAGGCAGCAACGGATATTTCTTCTATAACATTCTAATTCTTTTCTCTCGCTTTATGGGGTCGACAATTGTTAATTCTTCTCTTTCTATAATACTCTGATACTTTTTCTTGGTACTAAAATTATCGACTTTCTTTTATAACTTATCGACTTAACTGACTAAATTCCTGAAGAGAACAAGGCTCGAAGGAAAAGATAAAAACTTTTTCTACTGTGGTTTACTTCTCAAAATGTACAGGTAGTGCTTTGAATTTACAGGGGTAGAGGTTCGACCTCTTTCGACCATGGCTCAGGCCAGAATCTAAAAAGTTAACGAGGCAAGGGGCCTCTGCCCCCTCCTCGCAGCGAGGCTGCTAACAAAGGAGTCGTAATGAAGTGATATAATGAAGTAACTTAATGAAGTGACTTAAAGAAGAGCCCCAATTTTACAAATACATGTATAATATAAACCTAAATGTTTGGGGGAAGACAGTTGAAGGTTAAGTTTCCCCTTTTAAACACATGATCAGATGTTTGAAAGATTCCAAATAAAAAAAATAAAAATAAAAATAAAAACTAATCGTATATTTTTGCCGAATCTTCATTTCTGAAGGCGATATCATTTCGTAATAGTACATAAGTACAAATTAAGTACACGACTGAGTACGTATTAATTTTGGTTCATTACAATTACGATTACAATTATGGATTACTTCACATTCGCTTATGATTGTCCATTACAGTTCTATTAAAGTACATTCTTACATTATAAATTAAATCATTGCATTTAATTACAGTTTCATTGAAGTACATTACGTCGTTTACCATTCTTACAGTGTTTTATATATTTTATATATGGTTATACTATATGGTTATACTATATGGTTATACTATATGATTATATATGGTTATTAGTAAACACAAGTACATGAGCACATACGAGATAATTTATATACGAAATAATATGTTATAATATGTTATAAATTTGAAATCAGAGGGACAGGAGGTTTCCATCTTAGAAGCGCTCACTTATGCTATAGTTCGCGGAATTTGATAACAACTAAGCATTTTCGAGTTCAATGCGGGAGGTGATTTAATAAAAAATAATAAATGAAAAAAATAATACGAGAACGTATTTTTGCGTTTTCGAACGAATGCCTAAAGTTTTGCGTTTCATAGATTGACACGAGTAAAAATGAATATTTAATAAAATTTATATAGGATAATGATCAAGGGAAATTAATGACGGGAAAATGTGACGTATGGATGAATATGGTTGAATAATAATGTTTATACTACATAACACCACAACATTATTATTAAAGAATTTACCATACATTGCATACGGAAGATGTCCATATACTAAGCACGTGATTTAGTGTACAAGGTATGGGAAACGTAAAGAGAATTAAGTTATTTTATGACGTCATAGTGTATAAGTCATTATTAGAAAAGATGAATTAGAGAAATACAGTAATGAATAAAGAAGTACAAATCGAAATTCTATCCAAAACTCGCTTAGGCGATTTTGGTTTCTCATGTAAAAATGAATATGGATTATTCATTGTTCATTTTTTACAGTGTTCCCCTGTAAAATGGCATTAATTAATACAATATAAATAACAATTAATACAATACAATTGAGAAAATAACATCTAACGAATTCAAATTAGATGATGACGAATTCTTTTTTACATTACAAGTTTTATACAGAACAAGTTAGTTATTATGCTTAGAGAGTTATTATAAGTTATTATAAAATATAAAAAATTCAAAGATTAATACTTTAATTTAGACAAACAGAATAAAAGGATTAATACATTAATTTGGACAAACAATTAAGTTAGACAAAGAATGATATTGTTACATTTTTAGCAAAATTTTATTTTTCTGTGGGGAAAATTACATTCATAATGAATAGGTAAAAGGGAAAAATATAAATTTTAAAGTTCAAGGATTTCAAGGTTACCATGATAGTACAATTCATAACTAATTTTATTGACAATTGTAGGTAAAAATAGAATTACGTAGTGGATGATGTATAGAACTGTGGTCTAGTGTGTATTTGGGTGTATTAGGTGCAAAGTGTGTATCTTACAATTTCGAGGGACAGATTAGCTGAGAGGATTGTTAAATTAACTGAATAAATGCATAAGCAAGATATATTAGAAAGCAAAAATGATTTTGATTAAATTACATAGTTAGCACTTACGCGCAATGAAATAGTTTATTGTGATATCCAATGATTTTAGCATAAGGTTTGTGTATATATAGTATATATAGTGTGCATACATGCATTTTTATTGACTGTTGTAGGTACAAATCGAATTACGTAGTGCATGATGTATAGACCTGTGGTCAAATGTGTATTTATGTTTATTGGGTACAGATTGTAGTGGTTGGTGATACGTTCAAAAGGAGAAAGGGGATTTATAGTTGAATAGTTGAAGTTATACGTCAGTGTGAAGATGTATCTATAAATATTGGTAAGAAGCATCTGTAATTAGTGAGTCGGTACAATAGTATGTAGAATATGAGAGTAATTGTTCATCCCGTGAAGAACTAGATCATTAGGGGTCATTGGTCGATTAGGATTATATATATATACATATATATATATATATATAATATATTATATATATATATATATATATATATATATATATATATATATTAGGGTGTCCCAAACTCATAGGGGGTCAAATTGTTTTTCGGGATACAAATCCGCTCGTGTTGCGCTCTTTTGCTGCTTCCCATTAGAAGTCTTCCTGTAAAATTTCAGAGAGATCGAAGGAAATTTAAAGGTCCCGAACTTTGAACACTTTATTTCTCCTCTTAACTGAAAGGCAAATTAACTGAAATATTTCTCTCAAAGTTCCATCAAAAAGATGATTATACAAAATAAAACATGTATTTTAATCTTAACACAAACAACAATTTCAAAGCATCCCATTTATGCATTTTAACTAAACACGTGTTTCATGAGATCCGTTTTTGTTCCCTTCTGGCTCACATTCCGTCGGTGTGAGTGGACAGTTCGAAGGAGGAACTAGAGGTCTTCTTCATCACGGACAGAGGTTTGCTTGTGTATTTCTCAATGAGGGCGATGCCTCGCTCTGCTGCATCATTGACCACCATCAGTTCTGCAGCTCGGCTCTTTGCCAGACGGTAGTTTCGTCAGTAGGCCATGTTTCAGGGTCTTTGGTGAGGAACGTGGGCTCAACTTGGAGAAACTGGAAGAGTGTGGGGATCGACTCGTCCACCCACGGACTTAAACGGCCATCCACTTGCAGTCCCTTGCCTTGGACCCGTTTGAGTCCTTTCCCAGGGAGCTTTTTCAGGTTAGCCGTCATGTTACGCTTTTCATTGTCGTCAACTCTGTCATCAAACAGTGCAAGACAGATTAAGTCCTCCAAGATATACCACAGATGACGGAGCACAGCCGGTAAGCTGCGTTTCCAACGTCCTTGTCAGGGTAACCTACAAGAAGATTGCACAGCCTAACGTCATTTTTGGGAGATTTGATGGCGATGGGAGCCTCGTGCCAGTGACGCACGTATACAAGGCTCACGAAGAGAGCCATGCGGGCGAACCCCTTGCAGTTCTTGGAGACGAAGTTCGGAGAACTGGGACTGCTGTAATGCTATTTTCAGGAGGTAAATAGCTTTGGCCATCCATCTGGCCTGATGGTAAGCCCGTGGAGGCCGAAGCTTGTAACGTCCTACGTCGTCTCCGAGGTACAAGAGGCTCAGTCGAAGAAATTCTTCATAATCCTCTCGAGGATGATTACCACTTCTTAGGGCATCGCGGAGATAGTCTATTACCTCAAGTCGCATTTGTGAAAGGCAAGCATTGTCATTTATGAGGCTTTAGCCACCTCGTCCTTGTCAAATGCATCCAACTGACAGTGGTTCAGTGATGGCCAGGCCTCCTTGAATCTCCTGAAAAGTGGGATTTGAGGACTTGGTGGTGTTCCTAGGCACACGACGAAGACATCCTTGAGAATCACTTCGTGAACGTGATGACGGCAAGCAAACCATAAAAGAGATCTTCCCAATGCCGCTTCCAAACGCGCACACGCACCTTGCACTATCCCTGTGTTTGATGCCGTCGTGTCAAACACCATGCCTATGATCTTGTCCTCAATTCCGACTAGGGTGAGCGCTTGATGGACTGCGCTTGCCATTTGCTGTCCTGTGCCGTCTATTATTTTCGGTGCTCCTAATAGCTCTTCCACACCATCCCCAGTCACCACAACAGCAATCCGATCGACTGACTTACCCTCCTGTTCGATGTCAGTGAGTATCTTTGTTTCCCAGTGGATCTGCAGTCGAGTGGAAGCTGCTCGAGGTGGCCAATAACATTGGTCCCTATCATTGTACGGGCCTTTTGTCGGAAGCGGTGAACCGTGCTCTTTGATGGAACACTGTCAGGACCGAGAGCTAGGGATTTTGCAGTCGCAGCAAACGCTGATGTTGCCTGTCGAACAGAAGGCCCTTGCGATCCAAGTTGCTGCCAGGTCAAGATCACTCAGACTTTCTTTTAGTCTGTCATGTTGGGAGCTTTCGAAGGTTAAGTCCAGAAGTGACGGCTTCGTTTCCACTGTCAGCTGACGATGTGCTAGAACTGCTGTCGGTAGCCTCTTCTGTGACTCCTACAGCTAGAGCCTCCTCCGTTTGACGCCGGTGTGCCCGCTCAAGAGCTCTTTCCCTTTCCTGTCTTTTCATTGTGGCTGCATTATATTTCTATCTTCACCTCCCATGTAACTCGTATGTCGATCTGCCCTTTGGGAAATGAGGAATTCCTTGTCTTCAAGAGGGATATCTCCCCGATCCAGAACGTCTGAGCGGGCGACATCAAAAATATCCTCCATATCAGCCAAGAATACATCCCGCTGCATATTGTAAGTCATTCCAGTTTGTTCTTGTTTTTATGCAAATTTCGATACCTCTGAACCAAAGCTTTCAGTTTAGTCGAGGCATGAACGGAGGTTGTTGCCAGATTCGAGTTTGCTCTAGCCCAGATTTCTAATACAGCCGATATTACAGCATGGACACTGTTGGAATCTGTCTTCTTTTGGTCGCGGTGATGGTAGAAGGAAAGGAGCAACACGTCCATATTACTTGGTAACCGAGATTTAGCCAGCTCTGCTATCGGAGACCTCTCAAGAAGCCACAACTTGATGTTTGATCTTGTTAACGCCATAATGATCAATTCTGAAAACCAAAAAAAAGTCATCAAACGTCGGGACCTCTAAATATCATCTGATCGAGTTGAAAATCACACAGCAATGCTTTAGCCCAAACCACATCCGGGCCTGACACGAGTGGTCAGGTCGTGTCGTGTTAAGAAAAAAAATGGGGACACCGTAATATATATATATATATATATATATATATATATATATATATATATATATATATATATATATACTTTAAGGAACAGATAAAATAACTTAATAAATGCATGAGCGAGAATTTATATATAGTAAGCAATAATTATGATGTATTATAATTATGATGTTTGCATACGAGTTTTAATGCAAAAGTGACTGAAGGGACGGAACGTAAATGAATTCGAATATGTGTCAAAAGTAATAAAATTCAATTAGGATTATAGATTTTACATAATTAATCAGTTACACGTATATTAAGGTAATAAAAAAAAAGAACTTAGAGGACCTTACAATTAATGAAAGTAAATCTAGCGGTATTAAAAATTAAATTTTGAAGATGGAATTAAATTCGACTAGTAACATTCCTAGCTATATATGAACTATATAACCATTAACATTGACCAGAAGTATCGGTACGATAATTGAATTAAAAAAAAATTAAGAATACAAATTAAAAATATAAATCAATTATGCATTTTAATGAGCTAAACATAATTTTATAATACTCTTAAAAATAAAAGTAAATCGAACCTTAGATGAGTTTCGGCCAAGAATAAAAAAGTTATTGAAATGGAAGGAAAGCATTTCGAACAATCTTTTCTTTTAATAATTTCAGGTAAATTTTACATTAAAAATTATTTTTTATATAATAAAAAAATATATTAAAAAAGTTTAATAATTTTTGCATGTTAAGTAGAAAAATCATACTCTTTCGTTGAATGTTGATAGAATTTGAATTATTTGATATTTTGACACAATTAATTAAATTCGACCAACACAATTACTCAGTATTCATCGAATAAAAAAAAATATAAAAAATATAAAAATTGAAAATAGAAATCAATTATAAACTATAATGAACTAAACATATACTGTAATATAAAAAACACAACCTAAATTGAGGTTATGTTCCATCGTACCAAAGAGGAATTAACCATGGTTGAACCATTTCTCTGGTTGACACGGTTCAACTGGGGTTGGGGGTGTTAAAATAAAATAAAAAGACAAAGTTTGGAGTACGACATTCAGGGGAATTGAGTGACTAAGCAGGGGGTATAAGTCTGAAATTGACAATTACATCTTTTTTTTTTAGATTGCTTGTCACACTACTTTGAACAAAAATTAAAAGAGTTGAAACAAAACGGAGGACGGTATGTTCCGCAGCATAGTAATTTAAAAGGAGTCATTGGGACAAGATCGATTAATTAATTATTACACAACTATTATTATCACATATACATTACAATGATTATCAAAGTCATTACAAACAATTGTAAAAACTGTTTTGGTTACAAACAATAAAATATGTCATTTTACCTATATATTTATATACGCAACAATGGCATGAAAAAGAAAAGACAAATCGGTCCATTTCCTTCTTACAACAAAACAAAGAAAGGTTAACTAAAGACGCAACCAGGTCAATTCAGGTTGAATTAAATTCTCTTTTACAACACAAAAAAAGGTTGAATTAAATTCTTAGATTACATTTTCTTTTCTCAAATTAAATTATCTTAACTTACAAAGAAAAAGTTGAATTCAATTGACTGCATTGAAATGACTTCGGACTTGAAACCTGACTTAAAACAAAACTCTGACTTAAAACAAAACTCTGACTTCAAATAAAACTGTCTGACTTGAACTCTATCAAGTATTCTTGAAACTAACTTGAACTCTTATCAAGTATTCTGAAACTAACTTGAACTCTTATCAAATATTCTGAAACTAACTTGAACTCTTATCAAGTATTCTGAAACTAACTTGAACTCTTATCAAGTATTCTGAAACTAACTTGAACTCTTATCAAGTACTCTGAAACTAACTTGAACTCTATCAAGTATCTTGAACTAACTTGAACTCTATCAAGTATCTTGAAATTAACTTGAACTCTATCAAGTATCTTGAAACTAACTTGAACTCTATCAAGTATCTTGAAACTAACTTGAAATGCTTCAAGTAACTCTATAACTCTATAAACTATCTGTAAACTCTCTCTCTCTTAATTTGCAAGTCAATTCAATTCAATAATTTGAAAAAATTGCAAACAAAAATATAAAAAGTAAACAACATTTCACTCTAATGTACGGGAAGGTACATAAAATAAAATTATTCTATACTGAATATAATAGTGAAAATAACTGAAAATAATTCTGTGACAATTAACTCTGTGACAATTAACTCTGTGACAATTAACTCTGTGACAATTAACTTCTGTGAAAATTACTGCTTCACTAAAAAAAAATGTATCACTGGTGTCTGAAGTGTTCACTGTGTTTTGTGTTAATTCTGGCTCCATACTAAATATTAACTGTTAATAATGCTGACTTTTCAAATGTTTACAAATTTCTTAAAAAAAAACCAACTCTGTACTTAACAAAATTTTCTATGGCGAAATCCTCAGAGACGTGTCCTGAAGACGTCTTGCTGGCTACTTCTTCTGGGATGAAAACTAGGCGTGGAGAACTTGGAGTCGTGACACACCGGTTCAATGGTGGATGTTACGAACTAGAAGTCGTGACACGCCGGTCAACTGGTTTTATCCTGATGCAAGGTAATTTCTATCTTGGCCAAAGAGTGGCCAAGTGTTAAAATCCTCTTCTTAAAATCTTCTTCTAAAAATCTTCTTCTTATCCTGGTGCAGGGTCGCCAGACTGTTAACCCCTCCGTCTATGGCCCTGGGTGGTTCGGATCGACGGGGGTTCTAGTTAGGAGGCAGCAACGGATATTTCTTCTATAACATTCTAATTCTTTTCTCTCGCTTTATGGGGTCGACAATTGTTAATTCTTCTCTTCTATAATACTCTGATACTTTCTCTTGGTACTAAAATTATCGACTTTTCTTTTATAACTTATCGACTTAACTGACTAAATTCCTGAAGAGAACAAGGCTCGAAGGAAAAGATAAAAACTTTTTCTACTGTGGTTTACTTCTCAAAATGTACAGGTAGTGCTTTGAATTTACAGGGGTAGAGGTTCGACCTCTTTCGACCATGGCTCAGGCCAGAATCTAAAAAGTTAACGAGGCAAGGGGCCTCTGCCCCCTCCTCGCAGCGAGGCTGCTAACAAAGGAGTCGTAATGAAGTGATATAATGAAGTAACTTAATGAAGTGACTTAAAGAAGAGCCCCAATTTTACAAATACATGTATATATAAACCTAAATGTTTGGGGGAAGACAGTTGAAGGTTAAGTTTCCCCCTTTTAAACACATGATCAGATGTTTGAAAGATTCCAAATAAAAAAATAAAAATAAAAATAAAAACTAATCGTGTATTTTGCCGAATCTTCATTTCTGAAGGCGATATCATTTCGTAATAGTACATAAGTACAAATTAAGTACACGACTGAGTACGTATTAATTTTGGTTCATTACAATTACGATTACAATTATGGATTACTTCACATTCGCTTATGATTGTCCATTACAGTTCTATTAAAGTACATTCTTACATTATAAATTAAATCATTACATTTAATTACAGTTTCATTGAAGTACATTACGTCGTTTACCATTCTTACAGTGTTTTTATATATTTATATATGGTTATACTATATGGTTATACTATATGGTTATACTATATGGTTATTATATATGGTTATTAGTACAACACAAGTACATGAGCACATACGAGATAATTTATATACGAAATAATATGTTATAATATGTTATAAATTTGAAATCAGAGGGACAGGAGGTTTCCATCTTAGAAGCGCTCACTTATGCTATAGTTCGCGGAATTTGATAACAACTAAGCATTTTCGAGTTCAATGCGGGAGGTGATTTAATAAAAAATAATAAATGAAAAAAATAATACGAGAACGTATTTTTGCGTTTTCGAACGAATGCCTAAAGTTTTGCGTTTCATAGATTGACACGAGTAAAAATGAATATTTAATAAAATTTATATAGGATAATGATCAAGGGAAATTAATGACGGGAAAATGTGACGTATGGATGAATATGGTTGAATAATAATGTTTATACTACATAACACCACAACATTATTATTAAAGAATTTACCATACATTGCATACGGAAGATGTCCATATACTAAGCACGTGATTTAGTGTACAAGGTATGGGAAACGTAAAGAGAATTAAGTTATTTTATGACGTCATAGTGTATAAGTCATTATTAGAAAAGATGAATTAGAGAAATACAGTAATGAATAAAGAAGTACAAATCGAAATTCTATCCAAAACTCGCTTAGGCGATTTTGGTTTCTCATGTAAAAATGAATATGGATTATTCATTGTTCATTTTTTACAGTGTTCCCCTCTAAAATGGCATTAATTAATACAATAATATAATACAATTAATACAATACAATTGAGAAAATAACATCTAACGAATTCAAATTAGATGATGACGAATTCTTTTTTACATTACAAGTTTTATACAGAACAAGTTAGTTATTATGCTTAGAGAGTTATTATAAGTTATTATAAAATATAAAAAATTCAAAGATTAATACTTTAATTTAGACAAACAGAATAAAAGAATAAAAGGATTAATACATTAATTTGGACAAACAATTAAGTTAGACAAAGAATGATATTGTTAAATTTTTAGCAAAATTTTATTTTTCTGTGGGGAAAATTACATTCATAATGAATAGGTAAAAGGGAAAAATATAAATTTTAAAGTTCATGGATTTTCAAGGTTACCATGATAGTACAATTCATAACTAATTTTATTGACTATTGTAGGTAAAAATAGAATTACGTAGTGGATGATTTATAGACCTGTGGTCTAGTGTGTATTTGGGTGTATTAGGTGCAAAGTGTGTATCTTACAATTTCGAGGGACAGATTAGCTGAGAGGATTGTTAAATTAACTGAATAAATGCATAAGCAAGATATATTAGAAAGCAAAAATGATTAAGATTAAATTACATAGTTAGCACTTACGCGCAATGAAATAGTTTATTGTGATATCCAATGATTTTAGCATAAGGTTTGTGTATATATAGTATATATAGTGTGCATACATGCATTTTTATTGACTGTTGTAGGTACAAATCGAATTACGTAGTGCATGATGTATAGACCTGTGGTCAAATGTGTATTTATGTTTATTGGGTACAGATTGTAGTGGTTGGTGATACGTTCAAAAGGAGAAAGGGGATTTATAGTTGAATAGTTGAAGTTATACGTCAGTGTGCAGATGTATCTATAAATATTGGTAAGAAGCATCTGTAATTAGTGAGTCGGTACAATAGTATGTAGAATATGAGAGTAATTTGTTCATCCCGTGAAGAACTAGATCATTAGGGGTCATTGGTCGATTAGGGATATATATATATATATATATATATATATATATATATATATATATACTTTAAGGAACAGATAAAATAACTTAATAAATGCATGAGCGAGAATTTATATATAGTAAGCAATAATTATGATGTATTATAATTATGATGTTTGCATACGAGTTTTAATGCAAAAGTGACTGAAGGGACGGAACGTAAATGAATTCGAATATGTGTCAAAAGTAATAAAATTCAATTAGGATTATAGATTTTACATAATTAATCAGTTACACGTATATTAAGGTAATAAAAAAAAACGAACTTAGAGGACCTTACAATTAATGAAAGTAAATCTAGCGGTATTAAAAATTAAATTTTGAAGATGGAATTAAATTCGACTAGTAACATTCCTAGCTATATATGAACTATATAACCATTAACATTGACCAGAAGTATCGGTACGATAATTGAATTAAAAAAAAATTAAGAATACAAATTAAAAATATAAATCAATTATGCATTTTAATGAGCTAAACATAATTTTATAATACTCTTAAAAATAAAAGTAAATCGAACCTTAGATGAGTTTCGGCCAAGAATAAAAAAGTTATTGAAATGGAAGGAAAGCATTTCGAACAATCTTTTCTTTTAATAATTTCAGGTAAATTTTACATTAAAAATTATTTTTTATATAAAAAAAAATATATTAAAAAAGTTTAATAATTTTTGCATGTTAAGTAGAAAAATTATACTCTTTCGTTGAATGTTGATAGAATTTGAATTATTTGATATTTTGATATTGATATTTGATATTTATTCATCGAATAAAAAAAATATAAAAAATATAAAAATTGAAAATAGAAATCAATTATAAACTATAATGAACTAAACATATACTGTAATATAAAAAACACAACCTAAATTGAGGTTATGTTCCATCGTACCAAAGAGGAATTAACCATGGTTGAACCATTTCTCTGGTTGACACGGTTCAACTGGGGTTGGGGGTGTTAAAATAAAATAAAAAGACAAAGTTTGGAGTACGACATTCAGGGGAATTGAGTGACTAAGCAGGGGGTATAAGTCTGAAATTGACAATTACATCTTTTTTTTTTAGATTGCTTGTCACACTACTTTGAACAAAAATTAAAAGAGTTGAAACAAAACGGAGGGACGGTATGTTCCGCAGCATAGTAATTTAAAAGGAGTCATTGGGACAAGATCGATTAATTAATTATTACACAACTATTATTATCACATATACATTACAATGATTATCAAAGTCATTACAAACAATTGTAAAAACTGTTTTGGTTACAAACAATAAAATATGTCATTTTACCTATATATTTATATACGCAACAATGGCATGAAAAAGAAAGACAAATCGGTCCATTTCCTTCTTACAACAAAACAAAGAAAGGTTAACCTAAAGACGCAACCAGGTCAATTCAGGTTGAATTAAATTCTCTTTTACAACACAAAAAAAGGTTGAATTAAATTCTTAGATTACATTTTCTTTTCTCAAATTAAATTATCTTAACTTACAAAGAAAAAGTTGAATTCAATTGACTGCATTGAAATGACTTCGGACTTGAAACCTGACTTAAAACAAAACTCTGACTTAAAACAAAACTCTGACTTCAAATAAAACTGTCTGACTTGAACTCTATCAAGTATTGAAACTAACTTGAACTCTTATCAAGTATTCTGAAACTAACTTGAACTCTATCATCAATATTTGAAAACTAACTTGAACTCTTATCAAGTATTCTGAAACTAACTTGAACTCTTATCAAGTATTCTGAACTAACTTGAACTCTTATCAAGTATCTTGAAACTAACTTGAACTCTATCAAGTATCTTGAACTAACTGAACTCTATCAAGTATCTTGAAATTAACTTGAACTCTATCAGTATCTTGAAAATAACTTGAAAC